>JAAAKL020004878.1:0-20214 GCA_010016065.2 Carybdea cf. marsupialis auct. non (Linnaeus, 1758)
CTGGAAGATTTCCACCAGTACTGTAACAGCAAACTCGGAGAGTACATTATTTCATTTAGTGACGGTTCATCGGACTACATAAGAGCTGAAGATGTTGATGGAGTTGAACTAATTTAGTTGTAAATCACTGCGAAACAAATTATCTTTTATGAGTTTTCATCCAGCCTGGTGTTGTTCTTAAATTGTTCTTAATGTTTTGACAATCTGAGCCTTACTAAAAAAGTGTATTTAATCAGTAATAGCTGTTTCATGTAAACAAATGGATCCCCCCACCCCTTCCCCATTTCGAGAGTAATTTCTACAGTTCCGAGTATATAAAAATAATATTATTCCTTTATTTCAATGTGTTAGGGTTGGATAACTTTCAATATTCAGGCTTTCTCCCATCTTATTTTAGATCAATTTTGAGGACCCCACACCAGAGACATTAAACATGAGAGTTGATTCCATAGAATATTCGGTTGCAGTAGTCTTCCATGTATTTCTACTCATTGCATTAGAATTAACTGAAACCCATATTCCAAGTGTTGATGCATGCTGTGAAAGTGGACTAATTAGATTTCTTTTCAAGGAATTATTTCCAAAGATGCATGGAATCTCATGGGGAAGGGTAAGTACATAGTACTCAGATTCAACGTTTGTGGAGATTTCAGCAATTGAAAACCACTTAATCTTCTGTGCATCATTGTACAGAGAGGTCACATGGCCCTTTTTCTGTTTAACACCCCCATGTTTTGAAGATGTTTCAAAATTATATGTATATCTATCTATCTAGCTAACTATCTATCTATTAACCCCGTTAGCTATATCATTTTGGACCCCTACTTATTTTATTATGCCCCCTACTCCCATTAACGAAATTTATTGACAAGATCCATCTACCCATATTCCAATTGATTTTATTGATGATATTGTTCTTCCACAGTTTGATAATCTTTTACAATGCTCTCCATGCAAGAGCTTTACAAAGTCAGATATCATGCTTTTTTCTGCTCCAGCTTCTGAAGTGTGTATTTTGAGTCTTGCCCAGTACTTCCCGACCATGCCTGTGTAATGTTCTTTCTCTAAAGAGGGGTTGTCATTTGAAAGGGCAGATTCAACACCATCATTTCTGCTTTAGAGCCACGGTGGTCTAGTGGATAAGGTCCTGGCCATCAGATCTAGAGGTTCTAGAGGGTCAGGGTTCAAGTCCCAGAAGGACCATTGGTGATGTCAGGAAGGGCATCTGGTCTTAAAGTGCTCTATGCTCCAATAACTAGTCCTATGAAGATGGGCACCATCAACCCCCATGAATAAAAACGTTAAACGAATAACAAGAAATTTTGTGCTTTATACATAAGATATTTTTCACCTCCAAGGCATTCAAAGTATGTTTTTACTATCTTCAGTGCACTTTTAATCCCAAGTGCTCCCAGTTTCTGTCATCTTGTGTTCTTTCTCTCCAATTCTTTATTAACAGCTGACATGGTGCTTAGCCAACACATTCTTATCTCAACTTTATTGGTTGGTACTTTGTGACTGCCTTTCTGTTGTTGACACTACATCCATAGGCTGCCTGTCACAAGCTTATTGTTTTGCTTAGTCTGTAGCAATTGTCCTACCTTCTTCTTAACCAAGGACTGCACGGTTGCCTTACTTCATTATCCTTATGTAACACCCATTTTATGGTCAACGCATTAGCCTTACTGCACACTATAATGATAACATCTCAAGCTAATCATACTCCATTGTTTTCCCGCTTTGCCATTCCTCAGTTAGTCTCTCGACCATGCCATATACGTTAGAGTGGGCAACAAGTTTAGCAGCAACAGAACAGCAAGAAACTTTATGGTTCGTTTGTCATCTTAGTATTTGTATTCCCGGCTGAGTGCATAATATTGAGAGGTGCAGTATCTGCTATTGTGCTTCTCCAAGTAGTTTATTCTTTATTTGTTCCGTACCATGTACTTGTCGGCTTTGTCCGTTGTATCTTATTGGCTTCTTTATGCTTTCCCTCACCCCAGACCAGAAACGATTGGTTTTGTTGCCTTGCTTTACTGGATGTTATAATACATCGCAGCAAATTACACACCATCATGTGCAAATGCTTTTTCTCTACCATTTCGTTGCTTTAAAAGTACATTCCCGTGTTAAGTTTAATTTTGAGGGGTCATTTGATTGACCAAGAAGATGATCTGTTGTGACAATTCTCTTGTTGGGCATTTTACTGGTTTCAGCGTAAAAGAGAACATTGCTTTGAGATTGGTGGATCGGCAGAAGTTGTCAACCTCATATCTATCGTTCAGGCTCAAGAATAAGGCCACAAAACTAAGTGGTTTGCAGAAGTTTAAATGTTGTTATTAGAACAAGGTGCAGCAAAGCTAAGTCCAGGTAAATCTCTGAGTTTACTAGTTTGTGGTGACGTAGTCTACTGCTCCACGTCACTTCTAATTTTGGTTTCCATATTGCACTTTATTTTATTCCCATATTATAAACAGAATACGGCAAGGGAAGAATTTGTCAGTGCAGCAATGGACATTGTCTATAACTGTGCAAAGGGAAGTTCCAGTTTTCAACATTACATAGAGAATGGTGCCATAGAGGCACTCGTTCAGTTCAGAAAAGAGACGGAATACGTAACTACAAACCGGATAAACATTTCAGCTTTGTTAGCTCTGTCTTATCTAATTGAAGAAAGGACGAATCATCTCATCATCACAGACCCAGGTATGTATCAGTATCAAGCAGTTTTGGTTGCTATTCTAGAGAAAGCCGATCTAATTGAAAAAAGACAGGGTTGCATCATGCTTAAGTAGGTGCTAGTCTAACTGAAATCCAGTGATTACCTCATGCATGGAGTCCCCTTGATACATCTGTTGCTTGTCGTTACGACACATTTATCCTTTTCGTTAACAATTTTCTCTCATCCAAGCTTAGTTTTTTAAGATTTATTGTTTCCTTTCTTCCATTTTCCTGTCTTCCTGTCTTCCTGTCTTCCTGTCTTCCTTTGTTCATGTCTTCCTTTCTTCCATTTTCCTGTCTTCCTGTCTTCCTTTGATCATGTCTTCCTGTCTTCCTTTGTTCATGTCTTCCTGTCTTCCTTTGTTCATGTCTTCCTGTCTTCCTTTGTTCATGCCTTCCTGTCTTCCTTTGTTCATGTCTTCCTGTCTTCCGGTCTTCCTTTGTTCATGTCTTTCTTTCTTCCTTTGTTCATGTCGTCCTGTTTTCCTGTCTTCCTTTGTTCATGTCTTCCTGTCTTCCTTACTTGCATTCTTACTTACGGAGCAATTCTCGCCCTGATTGACCCTAATTTATTCCTCCATTCCTTCCTGACATACCATACCCTTTCTTGTCTTGGCCACTCGAATTTCAGTAGGCTCGCGAGACGTGAATCTCAACAGAAATATGTTTTAGTTTGAAATGCTTGAAAAACGCAAGTCAGAGACATCATGCTAATCATCATCAGCAATATAACGTGACATGTAAATCCAATCTAGTTTTGATGACGTTTTGTACATTTCACTGTCCACGTAATCGTATTTCGGATCGAATAGTATTGTTGTAATTATTCTGCAAATAGTATCACTGGATAGTTTAGTGGTACCTAAATGTTCTTATGTAAATTCTAAGTTGAGATAATGTCTGATTAGTCATACGCTACTTGAGAGTTTGGTTCCCCGAATTTGCCAGCATTCCAAGAAAAGAGAGCAGCCCTCCTATCCACTCTTCAGTACCTATTTCCCTCAAATAATACTACCATTGCCCATCCCTAGATCATGAAAAGCCAACTGTCCTACAGATCTGCTATGTTAATCAACTGTTACCTCGTACTTGGAATGTAGACCACTGTTTTCTTACAGTCTGCTTTTTTTATTTTAAAATATCAATACGGTCACTTTGATAAGCAAAACAAAAAGCAATTACTTAAATAATAAAAGGAGATGAAAATCAAAGTACGAAACTGGTTTGTTTGATTTGAATCTTTCTTTACTTCCAGCACCTTTCAGTGTCTTGGTTTTTTGTATCAACGAATGTTTAGCAATGGAGGATCATTGTTATGGGGATTTTACAGCCGTAGAACTCTTGGATGGCTTGACTCGAATAATATCACATGATGTGAACAAAATCATGGTAAACCCTTTTTAATCTACTTAAACTCTGTTATGTTTGGATACTATGTGTTTATTGGTGATTTCCATCGATACTGTGTGGATTCATCACCAATCTGTGACACGACTTTTGGCCTTCTTTGGTCTTGTGATTCATATGAAACAGTTTACGATTCGGTCAATATGTTTAACGTCTACTGTTGCATGTTTATCTGAACCTTTGCAAAGATTACTGTATTCTAGATGTCACGTTGTGATTTTAATTCTGTGTTGATAGTTTACATTGCAATGTCATTTATCTTACAAGACAGTTGAACGCTGAGTTACCTCCAGTAGAGTCTTGATAGTTTAAAGAAGATTGTCACCAGTTATGAAAGAGATTCCTAACATTCTGACGTTTTCAGTAGAGTCCCCTTGACATTTTTTGTTAGTATCCGTTATTATTTAGGGCGTTGGGGGAGGGGAAGGGATCTTTTCTTGGAGGAGGAACCAGTCGGCAGTTTTATTTGTCACTAAAAGTGTCGAAACATAATATTAAGATGAATTAAAGGGGAGGGGATATGAGATTGCGTAGGTAGTGTTTCGCCTTTATATTGTTAGACAACCTCTTCCCTTTAATACGTCCTTCTTAGTTATGGATTTTTCATCTTACTCCAATCAGGGGACGGGTCATAGAACCATTAGAATGTGAGACTAGTACTGTTCATTACTTGCTTTTTAGTATGGACTAACTAGTAGTTATTAGTTATAAGCCGATGCTTTTTAGTTAGAGATATTGTTTTGTTTTGTATGGGTGGAATATGGTGAGTCCCAGAACTAATAAAATAAATGATGACGATAATAGGGTAGGTAGTGATATATTAGTGCCCAGTCTGCCTCCTTTCATTATGGAGATTAGCTGTTTATTATCCTGTTCTCATTCGCTAGTTTTGCGATCAAGGCGGTCTTGGTGCCTTGTCCAAAGTCTTCGAAGACGTTACGAGAAACGAGGAATTCGTGGCAGCTTGCAGGTTGCTGTGGAGTTTATGTTTATTACCCAAATGCAGGCAGATGGTCCGAAAGAGATCGGCTGGAATTCAGAGGGTGTTACGCTTTCAGAAGGTAAGATAACAAAATCAGCAAGCTAAGTATAGGGTCTAAATTTTTCGGTAATATTTCGGTAACGACCGCTTAACACATGTTTGGTATTTGGTTCTTTTTGGTGAAATGTTGGAATTTGATATCGTAAAAGCCCCGGAAGATTATCAATAAACTTAACCAAAAGGGGAAAAAGGTAAAAAATGAAGTTAAAAACGATAAAACAAGAAAGAAGAGAGAAAAGGAAAGGAAAGGAAATGAAAGTAGGAAAAGGGGTAGCAGAAGAAGAAGAAAAGAAGAACACGGAGAACATAAAAGGAGGAAGAAACAAGAAGGAACAGAAGGCCCGGCGATTATATTTTGTTTGAAGTTCTATTTTATTAATCGTTCTGATGCTGATGGTGAGCTTGGCCAGCTTTCCCAATTTAGAGGACTGATACCAAGCAGTGATAGGTTACAGGACGGTAAATATTCCAGAAGCCACTTCATATTAATGGACATGAAATTGTCATGTGACCTCGATGCTTAAGCTCTGTCCATGATTCTCATCAATCTTACGTTTTGTCGGCTTTACCTGACTTAGTTATTTTAGTCGCTTTGTCTCCAACGTTCATACCAGAGAGAAGTATTGTCCACTTCATAGGAGAAACGAAATTACATATTTGAGTCGGAAAGATCAGAGATAACGATGTCACCACCGGGATTAGGACCTGGAAATTATGCCATAGTGGTGTGCTCTAACGGCGTACCTGTGATAAATCGCATTGCAAACGTGCCCCATTTGCCATAACTGTTCTCTGTGTTGGTGTGTCTGTATGTGTTGGTGTGTGTCTGTGTGTGTTGGTGTGTGTCTGTGTGTGTTGGTGTGTATCTGTGTGTATTGGTATGTGTCTGTGTGTGTTGGTGTGCATCTGTGTGTGTTGGTATGTGTCAGTGTGTGTTGGTGTGTGTCTGTGTGTGTGTGCTTCCGTGCTGTATCCTTACCTAGCATAATGCTTATGAGAATCTGGAATAAGTTTTGTGTCTCTTTTGCGTCTTTTTTTCAGAGGAGTCAGCGTGGAGCACTTCTACAATTCATGAAGATGGTTTTATGGGAAATCGAAGAGAAATTCGAACCATCGAATCCACAAGGTACTTTCGCTGTCATTAAGACAATTACATTGTTAAAAAGTGTTAAACTTCATCTGCACTGCTTGAAAAGTAGGAGAGAAAGCAACTTCTATTCTTCCACTTACGTCAGTAAACAAAGTCGTAAGGATAAGGCCTGAGCCAAATTTTTTGAACAAAAAGGAAGGACTTAAGGTGCTGCAAATCGATACGCGTTGACTGTTCTCGTTTTATGGAGCATTGCAAAACTTCCCGAAACTGGGAGATTTCCTCGTCAAAAGAGTCACATGCAACAAGGTATACCTGAAGACTTTTTAATGCCTGCCTCCCAACCATAAGCAACAGATGATTAGCACCTTATGCTTCGTTGAAATTAAGCATCTGCAAAGCATTATGGGATTTAATGAAGGGTAGAGTTAGCTGTGATTGTAGTGCTTACGCATAGACAAATTTTGGATTAAGGAGTGGAAATTGTAAGTGACTTTATCTACGATACTGGTATTCACCTGTCATTAGCTTCAGGTTAAGATGTTGAGTTAGTCAGTTACTTTAGTTAGTTAGTTAGTTAGTTAGTTAGTTAGTTAGTTAGTTAGTTAGATAGGGAAGTAAGTATGTAGGTAGGTAGATGGATTCTTAGCTATTTAGTTAGTTAATTTGTTAGGCTGTGTTAGGTTGGGTTATGATAGTTGATCTAAGGAGAAAAACTAACTGTTCTGCTGCGGATCAAACTTCAAATTGTGTGCCCTTGGAGCCATGCAAACATCTTCCAATCATGCAATCAATGAAATCATTGCACAGCTTGTTTCCATTTCAAGTCAAATATGACGTCTAATCGCAGCAAATCGTTGAGGCGACGAGGCCGTGACAAGAATTTTTCAGTACTTGTTGTTTTGAGCTTCGGTATAAATGACTCTTTGTAGGCTACCGTACCTTGAAAACAAAAATTATCAAGTCTTAAAGGTGAGGTACCTTAGAGCCAGGATACATGTATTGGGCTACTAATCGGTAGCAAGGGGCATGTAGAAGACGAAAGGTTAGTCTAGTTATATGATTGCTTAGTTTCCTTAATTGTTGAATGTACCTGGTGTAACCTGTCTGTTTAGTAGTGTAGGTTTCTCATGCCGCTTAAAGACGTGTACATGTTCTCCCTTTTTATTCAGGTACACCGACTGTGGATAACAACGGAGAGCATATTTACATTTCAGCAGATTCGGAACATCAAGGTCTAGCTAGTGATATCGCATCTGAGCTCATAAAGAAGGGATATAGAGTCTGGGATGAGACAACAGATCGAGAAGACGTTGGTGTACCGGTCTTCGTGGAAGCTGTGAATAAGGCTGCCGTAGTCATTGTTTGTGTTAGTAGAAAATATAAACAACTACCGGAATATTTCGCAGGTAAGGAATACAACTGAGAGAACTCACAGGTTCAAAACTGAAAGCAATTTTTCCAACATGTCGTTTTGTTTTACCGTCCTCTTTAAATCATCGTACGAAAAACCCAAAGTCGCCTAATGATGGGCATGTTTTACATGTTGTGGAGTTTGCGCATCGCCACAGATGCATGTATCATTTTCTTGTAAAGCAATCTTGTGCATGGAACCATACCGTCCATAACCAGGACGCAGTCAGTCCAATGGAACCCATTCATTGTTTTTAGAATTACAACCTATAAGACTTGATGAAGTGTTAGGTACAGGTTCATGCAGCTGATGCTCTTGGTACATCGACTAGTTTTAAAACGAATCTTGCCTAGCTATGAAGGCAAGGAGTTAGGCAAGTTACCTTAGTAGGCAGGGAGCTAGTGTAGAAGGAAGCAAATGTTATGGTTGGGGCCCATCCTCGGCCTTCATTTTGAGAACTGCCGCTGCAAATATAGTGAGTATCTACTATTAGCTTTGCATTAAAGGAAATGGCCACTCCACCTCATCATGCCGTGGCTCTGTACCACATCCCCTTCCCTTTTGATCCGCAGCAGAGTGTTGAACTACCGTTACCTTTTTTGCCTCGATCAGTTGAGATGGTATCTTGAGGTAGTATTTTTGTAATAATTCTTTCTTTAGGAGCAAGGCTGTATGAGAATACAAGTGCGAATAAAATGTTGGCAGACCGGTGTTATAACTTGAGAAGAAACCAAGTCAGCCTTTCACTGCATGTCGTTCAGTTCACTCATAAAACTGAAGTAAATTTAAGGAACCAGCTCGAATTACTAAGCACACAGTTGTATAGAACCACTTGCCGTACGGTACTTATGATTTCTTGTTGTTTGCAACTCTTTAGAGAGTGACCTCCCCCGAGAAAATGACGCACACAAGATGGACGACCGACCCACCGACGGGGCTACCCATCAACGATGGGTGATTTCTATTGGTTAGGAGCGTCCTCTTGAACACTACGTTGACATAGAAAATTCTTCAACAATGACTCTAATATGTGGAAATCGATCGATCATTTCAGCCAGTTCCGCGTGTCAGTGATTCTGTCCAAAGAGCAGGGACCATATTGTAGCAGTAAATAGTTCGTTATTTTTATTTCAGTTGCTGATTACGCATTTCAAACGCGAAAGCTAATCCTTCCAGTTATCATTGAGAGATCTTACCGACCCGATGGTTGGCTAGGACTGTTGGTAGCAAGTAAACCTTGGATCGACTTTTCTCTGGATGTCAAATTCAGTGGTAGTATGAATTTATTAAGCAGACAACTTGGAGAGAAGGGCAAAAGTGGACTCAACATGAACACTTTACTTATGCCAAGAAACGCAGAATACGGTACGTATTAAAAGAAGTAATTAATCTTTATAAGAGTCTCATGTGATCATGGAAAGATGCCTTTGCAGCTTTAAGTACCTTTGCTATGTTAAAACATTTGGCGATTTTGGCCTTGCGGACGCCAGTGGTCACATTTGATAATCAGATAGTTGATATGACAACTTATACCATAATTATTTTTCTGTGAGCGCCAGCTATCGTCAGGGTGTTTAACATTTTATACTTTAGGGGTTGCCGTCATTTATGTTTTATAACCAATCAGTGTGTAAAGAGCTTCAGAATGGAATTGCTGGTTGGGTTTGAGATTGAGGAAGGGACAATCGCTGAATAGGGCTGCGAGCGTTAATTGATCGACAGATGGAGTTCAGCTTATAAGCAGGGGGGTCAAAATAGGTACCTCGAAAATTTACCTACATTAAGGGTATGTCGGTAATGGGTTTTGCAGATTATAAAATGGCATTAGATCATTCAAATACGCCAAAGTAGTGACTTGAAAAAGAAAGATCAAATGGTTTGTCAAAATGCGCCATTCTAGATCACTCGACGGACGATCCCAAGGACTAGTATAATAAAACATTTCCGATTATGAGGAAAGCTCGTTCTAAACTTCATCTCTCGATGTTAGAATCTATCCATATGTCTTTGAGTAAGCTGTCTCTTTGTAGGTCAAAGGAATATGTTTTAAGGTTAGCTGTGTTTCGTCGGTGTGACTTTGACTACCTGCTCTTCTACCTTGTTCTTCAAGCCGCCATTGTTTTACATGTTTTTTAAAACGTCTGAAGTAATCAACAAATATTTTTATAGCTTTTATAATTTCTATTCCTTGCTTTTAATGAAATATTTTGGCAACAATGTAGAAATATCTTTAATCTGAAGAGAGTCAGCCAAAAGCTTGATTAAACAAGCATAAGAGGTCGTTTTCAAAGCATTTTAAATAGTTCTTTTTTAGATATCTTTAATGGGGTTAGCATTGTGTTACCATCTGTTGTCTATTGTTTATCAGTTGCACTAATATATTATATCACTGCCACTGTTACGTTAAACGAGTTATATATTTAGTGCAATGGTACACATTTGTAATGCTATCAGCATGTACATTTTTTCTGCACTCAGTTTTGTCAGTTCACATCTCATTTGACTTTTACGATCGTAACGAGAGGGTCTGTTTGGAAGAGTTTTCAACCTTTAGAAAATGATAATTGTCAGTTCCAGTCATATGCACAATGGTTTTTTTGATACTTGTAGATTCCTCAGTACGCGATCGTGTTAGAAAATCTGAG
This sequence comes from Carybdea cf. marsupialis auct. non (Linnaeus, 1758), assembly GCA_010016065.2. Classification (NCBI taxonomy): domain Eukaryota; kingdom Metazoa; phylum Cnidaria; class Cubozoa; order Carybdeida; family Carybdeidae; genus Carybdea; species Carybdea cf. marsupialis auct. non (Linnaeus, 1758). Next base: position 10,320 of record JAAAKL020004878.1, read on the forward strand.
CAAACCTAGCTCAGCGGTTTCCTTACGTCTGGTCTCTGCAACGATATCAGCCCATACTACAGTGTTCATTTCGAAGACCAATCTTTCCTACAACTCAATAATTGGATGAAAAAGTGCAGAGAAAGTCCGAGACAAAACCGATTAGAAAATTTACATTTCGCTTATTCATGTTTAGAAATAATGAATCTTTTATCTATCGTTAATGGAATAATTAATGTTTTGGGACAAAATCTTGAAACTGATGTCATTAATCTTTTGCCTTAACCGGCAATTTAAGTTAAAGATGCCACCAAGCCTCCTGCGTAGTATTTCCTCGCACAGTCTCGTCATCTATTTCTCGATGACCATACACAGCTTCTCACATGCTGGTGAACCTCACAATTTTTGTCATAACCTGTGTCTTTATGTCTATGTTTATCCATGATGCAAATTTTTTAAATATACAAATATATATATGTAAAAGAATGAGAACAATAAGTACCACAGCTCACTTTTTTACTTTGTTTTTTCTTATGTCTCAATTTTTTTGCCTGCGTACATTTTTACTCCCTCCGTCGTTTTGCAGGCGATGTATTTATATATGTACATTTCTCATGATTGTTTGTCTTGTTTGTTTTTATTTATGACATCGATTTCATTGTGAAATTTTATAACCCTTCAAATGCATGTGCACAATTGCAGTTTTCAGTATTTACAAATTTTACTTCTGTAGACTAACTATTCCATGATCATGTTTACTTAATTTGCAGTTCAGAATGGATATTTCGATCGTGAACAACAAATTCTACATGATGTCGCAACATGGAGCAACGATCAAGTGATAGAGTGGCTAGCAGGGGGGCAACTCTTGCAGTAAGTAGTTTTCTTTGGCATCAGTATTTACTGCTTCCATTGGCTTTATGGATGAATCGTATTCGTACACCTTTTGAGTGGGCCTCGGCCGTTGGATTACAAAACTACGAGTAAATGCGCCTGTTGTAGGTTTTCGCTTGTGACAATAAGGTACATTTTCGTGACGTTGAGCTTTCATAGTGCCAGAGCTGATGAATGATTCTTGACTTTGGGCGTTGTTTACTCAATTAATTGGCGCAATGCATTTGGATCAATCAATCTATTAATTTTTGAGATTGCAAATCAGTGCCACCAATCTACGATACGTCGTGTAGATATGGTGTTGTTGTGTATTGTGAGTCCAGTTGCAACAATTGGCTGACGTAGACTTAACCAGTAGCTACCATTTCATTGGTCCATATATACCATTTCTGAGCCTAAATTCTAGTTACTTCATAGTAGTCTTTAACTCAGTACCGTTTTAATTATCCAACGCCGGAGATTATTACAGCTAAGAACTGTACACCAACCTTAACTATGTTCAGGTTCGTTCTCGAAAAGCTGTTTATTGGATTAAAAAATGGGGGACGACACGCCAAATATCTGCCCTTTATGCAAAGAGATTCTGATAAGTCTTTAGTAACAATACTACTTTGGTCTCGTTGACACATAAACGCTTTTAATTACCGGAGTAAGGCCAGATGATTCTACACCTTGGGACCGAGTACGGTGCATTCAGGGCCTGGATACCAAGTTGATCCTTTTATTGAGTAACGTCTTTAAAAACGTAATCATTATCATCAAATTGCTTTCTCCATATTAGGATGTGATACAGTGATGTTCCAGTTTGTTATGTGTAGCCGCCAATGTTTCACTTCACCCCAGATCATTCAACCGAGTGACGCATGTTCTTACAGGCGTGCGACGCTACTAGTATTTTGTGTATAAGTTTGTTAATTGCATTACATCTTTTAAAGGTTATTATAGTGGGAGAGTACCGTCTAGTGTACGCCAGGGATTAACATGCACTCGTAAATGTTTCGTTGGTGGGCCTGTAATAGGGTGTAACCGATATCCGGACGGTAGTACGCGGACAGGGCTTTATGTCGGGAACTTCACTTAGGCTTAAGCACATTATAGCTCTGGGCGCCTCATTGGCTCTGTGCTTGCGATCAAAGGAGCCTAGATACGAGAACGTACATTTGGTATTTTGCAGTTTAATATGAAATCAATATCATAAGTAGGAAAAGGACGAAGGTATGGCATCATTTGCTCACGTGGCGTACTTTGAAGCGAGAAAGGAGTTCTTTGACCTTGACCGCTTATTATGTACGGAAACTGTTTGATCGACTATCTTACTTGAGTCTCGTGTTCACTAGAAAATTCAGCCATAGACCTTCGACTACCTTTGCTAAGGTCAGCATATGGTCAAAAGGCTTTGCTTGAACGCGGCTATGCTCAGGACCGGCTTCAATAATATGGCCAAACAGTCAAGCAATATTTCAACATCCATGCCAAGGATTCAATACCTAACACCCCAGCCAAAATGTAAAATAATGCCGGTACTCCCACAAACATTTGAAAAAGATTTCTTGTATGTTAGGAAATGTTACAAAAGGTTGTGATCTAACAGGATTTTCCACCTACTTTTCTTATTGCCTAACATTCATGTTCATTGATCACAAGAAATTGGGAATTGAGATTGAGCTTGTCATTTTCCATTTACATTTTAATTTAAAAGCAGGAGTCCCTGTTAAACAGTTGTGTATACGGAGTGTACTATCATGTATGTATTTGTGCACATAGAATAAATAGAAATGTGCAGCAAAATACGTGTTTGAGAAATGAAACGAGCTACTGATCTCATCGACTGATGTTGAGTTTTTTGTTTTATCGTTTGCGGCTCATTATGTACTGTCTAACTTAATTTCACTTCCATTCTGTTCTAGCGCGGTCAAAGAAGAAAAGCTAAAGAAACTGCGAGGGGCGCACTTGATCAGATTGAATCAATTAAGGAAAGAGGTAAATTTATGATTTAGGTTTACATTTGGTTGATTATTGGGGGAAGGGATATAGGCGTAGTTTATTTTGATTTAATTGAGAAAGAATTCTAAAATTGTCATTGGTGATAAACAAGCAGTAAGAATACTTTTGCTGCAATTTCCTAGGTACTTTAGGGAAATTTTATGAATTTTCAGCGTCCCCCAACTGTTTGTTGTTCGTAAATCTTTGGAAGCTGATTTTCTGCGTCAAGAAAAGATGGGTTTAACCCTTAGCTACAGTTCTGTAGACTATGCGTTTGCATTCAGACCCAAGAATTCTTGTTTCAAGTATTTTAAGGAAAACGAATTACATGTTCATAGCATCCCTGCGCTTTAGACTCTCTTGCCCTCCCAGAAGAATAGGAACATGTAGATTATGGAGTGTGTAGTACTGACTTGAGTGCAATACATCATATGATTCTACTAGTGAAAGGACTATCAAAGCACGTGATTGTGACATCTACATCTTTAGTAGAAGTTGCAAGAGCTTCGGCATTTCATGATTAGGCTGATGTGGTTTTCATCCATACATTCTTCTGTTCCACACAGTAATTTACCTCTTGTAATGTAACATAAATGGTAAAAAATAGCGAGCGAAATCGACGAATCATATTTTCTTGCAAACGCCGATTTTATTAAGGAGATTGTCAGGTGATTGTAGTTCGTTTTCTGTAATCTGGTCTCTGTTTATTGATGAGCATTGTTAATGTTATTTGTGAACTTGTAGAGCCCAGACTTCTACTACAGTGCCTTGGAACCTCAGCTTGGATTCACGGATGTACTGGACATGCTGGAATTTACAGAAGCCTTGGAAAAGTTAACAGAATGTCACCTATGATTGGATGAACTGCATCCATAACAGTAGTCAGTGCACCCTTCTATACCTGCACCATTTTCAGTTTCGTCAGACTGGTGGTACTGCTTGGATGAGTAGTAAAGACATGGAACATTTGCAAAGGGAGAAGTGGTAACAAAATATTGACCGAACTTCCTAGAAGTGGACAGTGGAATTGCTGTGCACCGAGATTAAGTTGTGGCTGTGGTTTACTTCGTGGGATTTGTAAGGTGGTGCAATGTGTTGAAGTGCTGGAAAAGAGTGGGTTGTAACAGGGACAATCAGGCGGATTCTGGAGCCACGTGATCTACTTTATGCCTGCAGCAAAATACGGCGGCAATCTTTGGATATGCAAGTGTGAAAATAATAAATTCTTTTGTACACGAGGATATAGTATGAGTTTAGGTGGTTGCAATACGAACTAGGCCTAGAGGAGAAAGAAGTCAGAAAATGCTGTAGTAAATGAGAGACCAGTTAACTGTGGCGACAGAGCGTAGCATTGTCTAGACTCAGACGGTGTTAAGTTCTGTTGTCACGGTCAAGTGGTCTCTCGTTTACTAAGCTACGTGTATTTGATCCACTTGCTTATCGCATGAGTGTTGCCAGATTGTTTTTGCTGAATATAGTGCTTTATTGGGTGTAATTGGCAAGATTAGAAACTCAATAGTTTTCAAAAGTCGTTCTTCTTAACGTCTCTCTTGAAAATAGATGTATCGCTTGGTGTTCTAATGGAATGCAGAGAAAGAGTTACACAATTGCACAGATATGGGCTGAAACTCGTAATGAACCTGAACACAAGTCGGTGATAGTTACCTTCTCATTTTGCTTTAATATTTATGTTGCAGAGCAGGAATTTATGAATTTCTCTTTTTTTGTTCGATTCCTGACTTGCTGTGCAGATTGTGCAGACCGTAGTAACAGGTAGAAAACAGATGTCATGCGATATCTAGTGAACAGTGAAGTTTCTGCAGACTTTCATAGGCAACGTCTACATGCAATTTTTATTACCAACAGTGTCGTGTATTTGATTTGGAAGGTTTAAGAAGATTTAAGGCAAAAGGATAAGAACTAGTGTAAAAGAGGGTGCGTTTGGTTGTTTTTGTATGTTTCATGCATTGCAGTATTACAAAGTAATGGACCAATGATTTGTTTTTGTTATCATCGAATTGTACATTGCAAATGTGGTTTTTGGGAAATCGACGATGATCATTTTGTTGATAGGCGACCGTTATCAAGGCCAGCAAACAGAAGTAATTTTGGAAAGTGATGATGTGAGGTAGGCATTCTTTTATTATTAAACTTTGGTTTCACTTTGTATGTACATTGATAGAGTGAAGTGTTTCCGTAGCACGGCAGGGCAGCGTGGAAAGCACGAGTGGACACACTCCTTGATGAAAGAGGTAAATCAAATGTTAGTTTTTTCCATGCGGGCCAAGAAAAATAAATCAAAAACATTTGATTTTGATGATATTATTTAATTGGCGTATGATTTAAGTACAAGTCTTCGTCAAAAATCAAGTCAAAATAGCAATTATTGCAATTAAAAGGATATAAACATTTCACGAAGTATCAAGGGCACGAAAAACAAACTGGAAGGGAAAACTATGTCAAAATGATTTACGATACTATTGTTATTCTTTGACCGGTTCAAAAGTTTTGATAATTATGACATGGTTGCGTTATGTAGCGCCGTTCCAAGATAAGCATCTATGAATTAGGCTTGGACTTTGTAGTTTTGATTTTGAAGGGAAACGTAAATACTTCCCAAAAAGACGACACGAATTTTTGACTTTGAGTCGAGAAAGTTTTGGCTTTCGAATCAAGGCTTTGGACAAGACTTAAACCGGATCCCTATAAGGTCTCCATTTGTAGCTCACACTAAATGTCATTAAGTTCAACTGTAATATTATCAACAAGGAGTGTAACGATCGGTGTATGCTCTCAGAGGTCTGCAACTCTGGTTTTGAAGTGTTTCCCCGTAAAATATTTACCGATTCCCAAGTACCATGGTGTATGAAGCTCGTTTCAGACTAGATATAAATGTATCATGCGTAAGGGTTTTGTTCACCTCTTTGTGTTCAAGCATGAGCAGACAGGTTCGGTATTGAAGGCTTTTGTTGCCGCTCATATTATTCACAAAATGAACAATATTCCAACAGTGTGGCTTAGCTGCTTTTGGACTATTACAAGAATTTGTTCTTGTGTATTTTAACGCAAGCGATCGTTTTACACATGATATTTCTATAAACAATTCTTGCAGTTTTGTATTATATTACATATTGATATAGGTTTGACCAACAACCAGAACCAAGGAACTCGTGTAGAGAAAGAAGCGCTGATGAAAGCGAGGCTACCGGCTGTTAGGTGCTTGGTTGATTTATCACATTGTTGTAGGGTCGGGTATTGTTGAATAGATTGACGTCATTACTTCGAAATACGAGCACGACCAGTGAGAAATGTTGTGATAAAAGAAACTGTTTAGAATAGATTCCATTAATTTTATGCATAATCTTCTGCATTAATTATGACGTCATGTAGAAGAGATGATAAGTTGGAGAATGCAAATTTTCTTGTAACCAGGCTTTGCACTGTAGTCATGTCGGAAATTTGGACCAGTATTGTATTGTTGTGACTTTTTGTCTCCTAAAGCACCAAATCGTCGTTATTGTAGATGCTACATTTTCACTGATTAAAACTGAAGACAGTGGTTCTCAAGCAAGGGGAGTCCCCGGAAGAGTCCATTCGTTTGCCGTAAACGCATTTATTAGCTCCGACCCTCCAATAAGCCTACTCGGAGAAAAAGCGTAACATTTTCCTTAAACAGAAAAGCTTGCCCTCTCCAATATCTTCCAATAGTAACCATGGCCCGTATACATAGATGAAAACATGATTGAATATTCAGATAGACTCCCACGATGGGTAAGTAAATATCCCTTTATGCTCAGCAACTGACACTCGGAAAGTATCACAAATGAAAAACCCGTCGTATTTATGAGGAGAATAAGGCGCGTTTATAATTGAATCCATAACTGAAGAACTGATATCTGTTGGCAATATTGCCAGCAATACCCCACTTTCAAACAGCCTCCATTTCGAATATCCCTATGTAAAAAGTTAAATCTTAAGCATAAACTTAGGTCACTAGCACATGTAAACGAGATATTTGTTCAACTACCGTTTCAACTCTGGCACAAGCTGATCAAGTCACACTTAGCTTGGGATCGCCAGATAGTCATACTTAAGTGGGCCTATGAAGTATGGCCCCCAAACATTTCTTAATTATGTAGCGGCCCAGCCATGTTTAGAGACATCCGCATACGTTTTCATTAAGAGAAGGTATTCTTGTAAGTTCTTCAAAGACGTTTCTATTGGAGTGCACACCATCAAAGATTTACAAATATTTTACGAGATTACATATCTCGAAGAATGCCATGGGTAAGTGCTTTTGACATTTCATCTTTGAAGTGCATCATCCTGTAGTCATCTCTCTAGCATTTTTGAGGCTGGAAACAGGCATTATCTTCACCATGCGGAGGCTGAGCCCCAAATCCCCATGCCAACAAGAAAATAGAAGAACTAATCTTTAACACTGGAACGAAAGGGGGATATGACAAAGAGGTTTGGGAACCACTTGCTTTAGATATGATGTATGCAGTTAGTATACGTGCCATCGATGTTTTTATTGGCGTACTTTTAATTGTAAATAACGTATTTTGATAAAGCGCTATCCATATTTAATTACAGCATGGGCTCTTATATTGATCTTGTTTTCTTCCATTCTCTCTGACTCTGTAAACAATTCTTTACTCTTAGGCAAGGACGCCCAGCGAGGGGTCGAACTTGTTTTCTGTAGCGCGCTGACAATCAAAGGTTCCTGTGGGCCTGTAGCCAGGGTTAGAATATTTCGGGTGCTAATCATGATTTGGGGTGGGTTTCATGGACAGTCAGAAGCTTCAAGATTTCCCAGGAGGGGTCTGAGAAATTCCCAAGAAGAGTTGGGGAATATTCATGTGGAGAGATTTAGAAATTAATGCGATTTCTGCTTAATATGATTTAGCAAGCTTCTTTTGCTCCACTAGTTGAAAATATACTTTATAATTATAGAAAACTGTCGTATGATCATTATAAATGAGTCGATTGGTGTTACGAAATCTTCCGAATTTCAAATGCAATGTCGTTTATTTGAAGTAGGAGCTTGACGCTTGTTGTCATCGTTGTCGTAAGATACCAGCCGTGTTGCGGACATCGGTGGTCATTCCCATCCGAACATGTCTGCCCTTCGACTTTTTTGGCAATTCTTGGTTTTTCCCCTCGTCCATTTATTCAAGTTGTCGACAAAATGGCTGCACTTCTTCATCTACTTCTTTTCCCATCTACTTCTTTGCCCATCTACTTCTTTGCCCATCTACTTCTTTTCCCATCTACTTCTTTTCCCATCTACTTCTTTTCCCATCTACTTCTTTTCCCATCTACTTCTCTGCCCATCTACTTCTTTTCCCATCTACTTCTTTTCCCATCTACTTTACCAGGCAAAATCCTTTCATTATCTTCTTTCCTATATATGTTGCCAAGGAATTCCACCTGCCTTTTCCTAATTTTATTCATTGATGACGGCCTTCTTCCTATATTTGTGTATATCCACATTTTCAAGTTTATCTTTCCATGATATCTTTAATAGTTTAAAAAACCAAACTTGTGCTGCAGCTATTCTTTTTCCCACGTCATTCCTGAATTTTCCAGCATTCACTGCCATATGGAAGAATATACCACACATACGTCTTGATATGGCGAATTTTTGTTTTAGCAACCTTTAGCTCTTCTAATGCTTCTTGTGATTTCTTGTGTACAACTTACATCCGATTTGATGTTGCATCCTAGATGTATGAAATTTTGTACTTGTTTCATTTCTTCAATTAAGCCGTATGTTTTTTCATGTTAAAGACCATACATCGACTTTTTATAGTTGGTTCTAGACGCACTTATTTATTTCTTCAATTAAGCCATATGTTTTTTCATTTTAAAGACCATACATCGACTTTTTACAGTTGGTTCTAGACGCACTTATCCATTTCTTCAATTAAGCCGTATGTTTTTTCATGTTAAAGACCATACATCGACTTTTTACAGTTGGTTCTAGACGCACGTACTCATTTCTTCAATTAAGCCATATGTTTTTTCATGTTTAAGACCATACATCGACTTTTTACAGTTGGTTCTAGACGCACTTATTCGCTGCTTTAAGCCATTCTGTTAATCAATTTTTGAAGTTCCTTCTCGGATTGCACAAAGAAAGCCGTGTCATCCTTGTACTTAAGCTTGTTAAAAACCGTCCATCCACCTCTGCCCTTTTCATCTTTTCTGTCTCTAAGAATGACCTCACTGTATATGTTTAAAAGTGTGGAGATAAACACACCCTTGACGTACACCACGTGGGGCTGACTTGTACTCGCTTACAGCACCTTCAATGCGAGCCGCAACTGTTTGTTCCCAGTAGAGATTTCTTATAATACAAAGGTCTTTCTTAACCTTATGTAGCAGCTGGTTTTGAATATCAATAATCTTGTCAAAAGCTAGTCAATAGAGCTTATAAAAACATATTTTGCATTTCAAGATAACGACCTAGCAATGTTGTTAGTGTTCAAGTTGCATATTTGGTATCCGTCATGTACGAACCTGAATTTCAAATGGCCGATCTCAGTTTCCATTTTGCTTCTCAGTCGTTCCATTGATATGCTTGGTAAAAGCTTTGTCTGATGGCTCACGAGACTGATCGTTTTATGAATTCCACATTCGCTTGTTGCAGTATCATAAACATCGATCCGCTCGTTGGGTTTCTCTCCTGATTCATCGATTTCTTTTATTACTACTGTTAGTTTTTAAATTCCCCAGTCTCCACAAGTTCCTACTTTAAGGGCATATTTTACTTCATACATTTAAGATTGGAGGCCCTTAAAAGCACAAAAAACCTATTGCAGGAGGAATGTTTGTAAATAGTATGAACGACCAATGTAGATAGAAGAATCGAGTAAAGAAGAATCGTCGAAATGTGAAAGCAATGGTGTTATGTGGAGGTTCAATGAGAGATGCCTCTCTGTTTATTAGGAGGTGCTATGAGAGATGCCTCTCTGTTTATTAGGAGGTGCTATGAGAGATGCCTCTCTGTTTATTAGGAGGTGCTATGAGAGAT
>JAAAKL020004879.1:0-20213 GCA_010016065.2 Carybdea cf. marsupialis auct. non (Linnaeus, 1758)
AAATCATGTTTGCAATTATTATATGTTTTTCCTAATCGTGAAAGTGGGCGTGTCATTTACTTACTTATTTTGATATCCACTTTTTCTCTGTTGAAAACAATGGGATTGCTCGGCCCATTCTTTTTATAGATCAGTGGAATATGCCCGTTGCTACGATTCTTTCAGACAGCCCATAAATAAAAGGTTAAAATCTCGATTCAACGTTTCATAAATGTGATCTGAACTTGCTTTTAAGAATAGAGTTGGTAGTATTTCAATCAGAGCTCCGGGTGAGCAACGGCTACGATATTGAAACGGCCCTCAATATGATATAAAACCCACAAACATGCTTACTATAAACAAAGGGTATTTGAAAAGAAATTTCTTAAATTACACTTCTAGGAAGTGGGCATCAAGCCATTTGACACGCTTCACCAGCCAGAGGACCACTAATATACTAAAAAATCATGCGCGATCACCTGATTAGAACGTAATAACCTAATCCTTGCGAAGCGGCTGATAAGCAGGCTGACGTATTCTTCGTCAAAAATTCACAAGTTAAACAGATAATAGTTTGTGAAATATTTATGGGGCAGATATAACTCGTGCAGCTTCACTTCATCACTAAACCATTTACTGCCGTGAACAGCTATCACTGTTACTTCATTCAAAATAGCATACAGTACGAGTTCTCCGATATGGAGATTTACAGGAAAAAATCGTAAAAGGTGCCATTTCCACATTCTTTGCGTGTACGAAAATCGGTACTGAATTTTGCCTTATAATATTCTCCCAATAACTGCTCATCCTACTCACTCCAATATCTACAACTTTGGTCTTTGAAATATATACATGTTTTCGGGGACGTGTGTTCTGGATTTTAACTGAGCAGTAGGTTATGTGCGTCAAGCGTTTCTTTTCGAATCATTCGGCTCAATCAAGCGTTACTATTCTGGCTACAATAGTAACATGTCCGAAGTTGATGAGGTGATGATTCGAATATCTCAACTAAATGCTAAGTTTCTTCGAGGACACACGAAGATCTCTAAGATTCTTCTTAGTAATCTTTCACCCAACTGAATATTTTGCCAACCTCTGCTCTTTCCTCAATATAATAGCCCTGACTGCAAAAATCGCCTTAAGAGCCTCAAGAAAACTTGGTTCTTTTGTTAGCCAATAACAGAAGACCATCATGCAATTTAACAGCGACGGTGCTTCACGAGGTAAAAAGTACGTTAAACACCCCTCATGTGCTGGTCTTAACTATGAATATCGCCTAACACAGGACGAAATCAGACTTGTACATTTGTAAAAGTTACCAAAGTCGCCAATTTCTTTCCCTTTTTGCCGACTCTTTACTCGAACAATCTTTTAAATCTTAGTTGTAAATAAGCCCACTGCCTCGTGCTGATTACAAATCTTGACTGTGGGCCAGCAATTACTCGTTCAGCTTTTGCAGGATAGATTAGGAAATTGTTTCAAGCTTCTCCGCGTTAGAACGTATTGCATTGCTATCCACTTTAACTTACACTTTTACTTTACTGTAGCGAGTAAACTGTTACTACCGCTCAATTTGAAATGATTCCCTATGCAAACAAACAGCTGTAAATCCTGCATCGGAAGGTGTGCATTGAACCTTTATGTAAACATCACCAAACTCGTAGTTGTTGCTGCTTTTAGAAAAATTTCAGCATCGGAGCCGAGGTGGCAGGACACTTACACCAACTTACTTTAATTTTTCTCTGTCTATTTCTTCATAATTACAGCCACCATGACCACCGCCAACACCCCCCTGCAAATGTCTGCCTTCCTATACAATGATACATAAATGCTATAAACTTTCCAACATGCTTAATGCTACTGGTAAGAAAGACAATACTTGTGTTCTGGTTGCAGGAATAGCTGAGTCATCTAGTTTTACTTAAGTGGCATGTTGTCAAGTATGTCTGCCCACCTAAATTGGATTAACTGGGGCACAACCCAATAATTAAGGACTTATGCAGTCAAATAGGCTATTGCCCTCAATCTTACTTACCCCTGTCACGCCCCAGGTACCCTATTGACACCCTCATGTTATACAAGTGTAGCTTAATTACCATGCTATGATATAAAAGATGTTTGAACCTCCTATGACTACTCCAAAAAAGATACACTTAGGTATGTTCACTTCACCCTCATTATTCTACACCCGGATTCTTAAGACATCTTTCGGCTTCGAAATATGCAAGTTTCCCTAACCCCCGTTCCAAAATATTGTTAAGTTTGAAAACGAGCATTTTGGGCACTTGCATGTCAGACCTCCCTGTTGCTGAGCGGCGAGGTCTAGAAAACCAGTCTAGAAAAAAGTAATACCAGGAATGGACACCCCTTTCATATGACAAGTGTATTGGATGATTTGTTCCATTTTATCGAAATTTAGTAACAGTTTAACTTCTATTTGTCCAGGATTGTAGGTAATGTAAACTCAGACAAGAAAAGCCACACTTCCACAGCCACAGACTTCCACAGCCACAGACTTCCTGTCTGGAAGTTTTAAGTTCTGTGCTATTCAACGGAGCCGAAAAAATTGGTGATTAAGATAACTTAGATACGTTGTCTTGATATGTACATTTCAAGGCACTAAGGAGTCTTTATGTTGTTCTGCTTTAGCTACAAATCTTCTGGGAGACGTGACCCCATAACAAATCATTTTAATTTCACGTATACAAACGTTCTTTTTATGGTATTAACGTAGTCGATAGATAGTTAAAATTGTCGTTTTGGGTGTTATGTAAATTATTATCTTCATATGTATCTTTTCCATTTCCAAGACATTCACCAATAGACAAAATAAAATGAAAACAATAAAAGAATTTAAAAAAATATATAAATAACTAATGTATATGTATAAAAATAACTAAATATTTAAACAATCTCCGTCCAGAAGATGTTAATATGACCTCTACTGTTTTTAGTTACCTCACATGTTTGATATTTAAGTCCTAGTGAACTAACATGTATTGAATTATAAAGTATATAATTTCTAAGAATCGTCGACATTTAAAGCCTTAATAACTATTATACATACTCATAACACGTTTCATCTCATATCGGAGCAACATTTGATATTACCGTCCTTACTTTAGAGCATACCTTAACCTGGATGCATCACCGATCACGATTTTGACGCCAAAGTAATTCAAGCCCCTTGAAGGCAGAGTCAAATCGTAGTAACGAATGTACTATTTCGTCAATGCAAACAATGTGCAGTGTGTCTTTTAAACACTGGTCAACACAACAATTTCCTTTAGCCCATATATCAATATTGAAATGTTTAGCGTGCATGTACGGGGCCGGTAAAACTGGGGGGGCCATGGCACCCACGTTTCTGCTAAGTTTGATCTGAAACATTGTCGCAACTTTTAGGACCTGCTTACCATTACTTGACACACCCATTTTCTCCCACCTCTAAAACCATTTCGCCGGCCCTGATGTATGCCCATGTATAACCAGTAGTCTGTTGCACATGTGCACATTTCGGCAGTACATTGCAATTCAATGTGAATACATCCAGGGTCTTTGAACATTATTTGTACTCGTAGGTCAATCGGTCCGCTGCTATTTAAGTAATAACACACACACAACAGCATACTGATGTGTAAAAACGTACAACTACTGCACTCACATGTACAGAGAAAACGAAACCAACAATAATGCAAGCTTGAAAACACAGGCGCAGAGAAAAGGCAGACGCACCACTCTATTAGAGAACTGGGGGGAAATGTAGCATCATCAAGGCAGAAAAACCAAATAAGATCCATCATTTTAATAGTCTCTGTTGGCATACTGAGTCTCCTCTTGAGCGGCCCTGATCACTATTTCGTACACCATTTACTTCTCGTATTAATACAACTATAGTTGCAGTTCAAATATTCAATTATTCGTGTACAAAATCACACTGCCAATAAACATATCACGTCCCTTAAATACACGCTACATACACTCACACTATACCAAAGGAATATAAAGGGTAAAAAACCTATGAAAATGATTGAAGCTAAATTTCATCATGTTTTTGTATATCAAACAACAAGAAAAATATTATTTTTAGTTATATTATTTTATCTATGCTGGTGACGACTACTTGCTCCTCGGTTGGTTTGAAAAACAAACGTGTTCTAGATGACCGAGTTTAGCTAACAATGAAGACTACCGGACCTCGAGTATCTCCAAGCACTTACTCACCGGATAGTATTTGGCAGGTAATATTCAAACCATTGTTATGCCTGCCTGTTACACTGATGACACAAAACATCAAGGCACCAGAAGACATGGCCTTTACCCTATATAACTCGACTAAGTGGCATGGGTATGGTTCAGCTGAGACTTTCTGGGTACAAAGTTTAACTTTGGTCAACAACCTATACGAATTTAACGCAAAACAACCGTTCGATTGAAAGCTCCATTTGCAGCCGCTCACTTGAAACTTGAAATACGTTCCACAATGTGTTCGAAATACGAATGCGATTATAGTGTTTACTTTCTTTACAGTCAGGGCAAGAAAACAGCCTGCATCTTTATTTTAAAAAATGTTAAAAGAAACTGACGACATGCCTTACTACTGGTGAAAAAAATAAGGTTTCTGGTTCACTCAACTTTTCATGAAGAGGTCTTCTTAATCAGAACCATCTGGAAAACACTACTCATCTTATAAATGGAAATCAAATGAATGAATCAGTCTCGCTCTGTTACCGAATACATCGATACTAGTCAGAGAACAATGCAAATGGGGAACACTGTTACATTCACCCGGCCAAATTAATGGTACACTGGGGCTCTCACACCTTCACTTTAGCAAATCGAACAAGACGATTTCAAATGCCCAATGTCTTCCCAGCGTGCGATTTGTCACACACATCAGGTACATTTAACTGAGCTAGGAAAGGAGTGCGCGTTTGATCGGACCCCTTCCCCTAAGAGCTCCAGGTTTCCAAGTTACAAAAAAGTTTCCTATGAATGTGATGATAATTTGTAATCAATGGCAAAATACGGCTCAGACTTCTTGGAAATGATTCGTGTAAAGGCCCCTCCATACCCAACTTCAATTTAAGTGCTCAGCCCTTTTCTTCATGATCGTCCGTCAGACCTCGTGGTAGACTTAAGAAATGACAATGATGATAGATATTAACACTCTGGAATGTCTACGATAAACTGTGCTACTCTACAACATATAAATACTTCACATACATACAAAATAATTTGCCCCATAACACGTGGAATGACCCCCACAACATTTAGTTACTACATGTACACAAGTTAAAGATGACTTACAAAAACACATTATATAAATCCTATCTTCCAGTTTTGGAGAAACCAGTAAAACAAGTGCATGCGCCATCTGAATGTAACTGTTAAGAAAAGTCGTCGTTGAACTCCTTCTCTGTATTCCGTATGCATATCATTAATCTTTAGAAGCACCTCCGCAACGTCAGAATAAAACTGGGACAAAAAGGGAAAGTTTGATGTAGTATTAGGCCACTACGAATTAGAATATCAATAGATGTTGGTGACTAGGAAATAGAGCATATTATCATCGTGGGTCACCTAACTCTCTTGGTAGAGCATACGTCGATAATTTAGTGGTGACAAGTTTCTCTAGAATTTTTTAATATGATTACTTTAAATCCTTTCTTCCCGATAATACAATAGAGTATTTGTTGCTATTGTGGTCACTAGTTAGACGGCGTATGTCATCATCACTGGCCACTGGCTAATTGGTAGCGAATACACCGAGAATGAGTAGCTCACGGGTTTGAGTCCCGGTGGCCATACATTTCTATTTCTGTGGTAAATTTTCAAATCACATGACGATACTGTAGGCGTCCACACAGTAATAGGGGAGAAGCTAATGAAGTGTTTTGTAACCGACCACCATTTTACAAATCTCCTCCCAGTGCCACTTTTGATGTCCTTTAATAAATGATAGGCTTAAGTCTCGCATATTCTTTTGGTACATTATGATTTACCACGTAGGTGATAGTGAATCTCAAGTCAAATAAAAGAGTAATAAAATTGTCACTAATATTCAATGTTTGCACACAAATACTGCTAGTTATCGCCTATGGAGGAATAAATAGAACCAGAGAATAGATCTCTTGTCGATATCATAAAAATGCACATTTTAAAATGTCAAGACGTAGCTTCCACTGTCAACCAGAAGCTACAAAAGTTGGTAAAGGTAAGAGAAATTGAGTTGGAGTAAACGTTACAACATGATAATCAGGAGTGAGAGTTGGATTGGAAATTAGCATTAGAACATTAGACTATTGAAAATTAGAATAAGTGAGGACTTCCAATGTCTCTTAGTCTAACCCGCCAGAGCCAAAACAATATCTAAATCTCAAAATGCAAAAATAAAGAACTGAAAACCTTTTGAGAGCTTTCAGAGGAATCAATGTAACATTCTCACGTACATATCGAGGTAACTGACTCTTAAAGGTAACTCTCATCGACTGATTTAAGCGGAGTTCGCTAACGATAAACTGTTCCTTAAAAGTAAAAATTCCAATATTGAAATCTCAAATTCATAATTAAGCGTAAGGGCAATACGGATGGAAATAATTGACATCATGTAAAGTCTCTCAAAATAGTGAAATTACTTACCAGACTATCTAGTCAATCTCCAATTTATCTGTGCTGTTGTCTCGAACTGACCGAAGAGGCAAAGCAAATTCGTGTAGTCTGTTCGGCTTGTTCATCAATGCTTTCCACGCTTCTAACTCCTTGCCTTCTGCATCATCCCAACCACTATTCCTCTCTCCGAGATTGAGACGAACGCAGCCTAAGAAATCATCTTTAGAACCTCGATCCCAATCCCAGACCTTAGTAGAAAGCGACGAGTGTCAATCAACGTACAGGCAATAACTTCATTAAGATAGTATCAAAGGATGTGATGTATGTTCCGCCACAAATGCATTCTTTTATAATCACAGTTAAATTATCTAGGTGAAGATGCCCTTCGTTTCGGTCAACCAAAAGCACTTAACCCAAGGCATAAACTTCCTAAAGTTCAAGGGCCCGAAACCTCCATACTTACTACATACATCACTGCTATTGATGATAACGCGAACGTTCCTAGTGGGCCGAGAAATTTGCCACTTAAGTATCTTTGTGATGCGATCAAAGTACAGTAACTCCCTGTCAGTTGCACATATCATTATAACAACATAGTTATAACAATTATAGGGGTAAAATCTATTCCACCAACTAAACCTTTTTATATGACTGGTCTATCTAATTGCCCATTTTTGATTGTTGGGTTGAAACAAAAACGTTTGTTCGATTTGTTCCAACTTCTAGTCCTATTTCCCTGTGTTTTACATGTGTATACTGATTGTTTAATTGCTAGAGATGACCAAATGGGGTAGTAATGAATTGGACTACATTTTCGGAACTAATAGCTTGTGCACTAATAGTACAACTAATGACATGCCACTTTTTAAATTTACAAATTTTTGCCCCCTCATAATTCTTAGTAAAGCCGGTGTCCACAAGAGGAAGAGCTTTTCGTACCCTCTTTCGCATCCAAAAGCTCAACTATCTTCCGTTAGTTTGTTCAAGACAAACAAGCTTGTGATGCTAAAGTACTAAACAAAATCATAATTTTCTCCATATTGCAGTTACGAATCATTCTTAGCTTAAAATGTGAAATGTTTAGGAAACATGACGCTCAGGGAAAATTCACTTCATTATAAAAAGTACGTAAAAGTCCTTTGAGACATTTAGCACGAAATATGATATTCCTTATAATCCGAGTGTTATAATGCCACATTTCGGGAAGGCATCTCCTACAGAAGGAATCTAGGATGAATTATTTGAAAACATAATTACTTACAGATGGACACGAGAGAACGCCTCCTACCATTTGCAACATCAATGCGTTAAATGGGTAGAAAACGCGGTTCAATAAAAGATTACATTGGTCTACTATTCTGGAAGTTCAACATTTTACAGTTGAGAATACATACTATGATTTACTTGGTTAAATACACGTTGTAACCAATAACTCCAATAGTCCAAATCAAGATAATAGATAGGGGTAAAAAATATTTCTCCGTTCATCCAATTATCTTCCAAATGAGATATTCGGTGAAGCAAAGCGATGTGATTCAGTGAGACCCTATTACTATGTTTCTTAGTGTAGAAGAGAAATTTCACATCAATGAACATGATGAATAAAATTCTAGTCATTTCTGCTTAATTCTTTTCAATCACGTTGAATTACCTTTTACATACCAATGGCTTGCACCAAAATGTAACTTTACCCTTACAAGTTGACAATAATAGTTTTCTATAGATAAATGGTCGGTAATTGTTGATTGCTTAGAGGATGAAGAAGCAGCAGAGTAAACTTTGTATGGTGCTTTGGGAGTGCATTTTGAGGAGAGGTTGGAATAATACTTCACCTCATTGATAAGGATGTACGAGTGGAAATGTGACTACTCGGCGGTTCTCTATGAACAGTATGACAGCAGCAGTAACATAACTAGAGACTCGAATCATATCCAACAGAGATGAAAACTAGACTATCGAGTACTGTAGACTATCCACTGGACCACGGCGCTTGTAGTAATTTCTGTTCTTAATTAAACTTGTTGCCCGAATAACAATTTTTTACCATAAAAAACTTAGGCAGATAAAATTTCGAAGCTTTTCTTTACTTTAACATGTTATCCTTAATTTTCAAAAGTATAATTAAGATTGCAGAAAGATCTTAATGCACTGTTTATCTTTCCTATCCTTCTTTTCACAACAACATCAGGAGGCAGCGACCTCGTTAAATTTGCGAACACCATGTTCAATATAGAGATCATTGCAATCGTATCTGAAATATACTATCCACGAGTTAGCCCCGCTTAAGTACATGTTTAAAGACATGGTTTACTATGTGAGTAACTTACCGTTATCTCTAAGCCAAGCTCAGCTAATTCCTCAAAATCTAGATCATATTCAGTTCTGTAATCCCACACTGGATTTAAAGTATGTCGTAGAGTTTGTGTTTTTCGTTTTGTTTTCCCTTTAATTGGTAACAATTGGCTAAAATGATAAGATACAAAGCTTGTTAACATAATCATGCAGCACCCTTGAAATATGCCACTGTCAAAAAGCATGTTGCTACTTGCATGACTGGCGTTAACAACGCTAACAGTCATAAAATGAACCCTTATTTGAATCAGTAAACCTATACATAAAATTCCTAAAACCAAAATGGTAGGTCCTGCAAGTTAAAGGGCACTCAGTAGGTAAGGACGCTTCCACTACTGAAACTATCTATAGAAACAAGCAAAACTGTTGTAGGTACATAATACTGTAGAATACATAGTCGATTCTTAAAAACATATTGATTACTAAGTCTTTCAAATGGGACAGCCTCTTTCAATATGATTAACAACTATTGATTGCGTTATATACGAAATGCCACAAGGACTCTTTTTATACTAAATCTTCATATTTACAAACTCCCTGGTATCAACAGTAGAATGAGCCCCCTTTCGAACGAGAGCAAAGATATCACACCTGTGAGTACGCACATGCGATTACAGGTAGCTGCATATATTACACGAAATTGTATGAAAATCTTACCATTTACAATACGGATCAGAGTAACCATCCTTGTCTCCAGCTGGGAGATCACTTCCATCTATAATATTAACAATAAGCTTAGATTTGGATTTCTTCTTCTTCTTCTTTTTCTCCATGTCCTTGTCTTTGTCCTTTCCCTTTCCAGCCTTCTCACTTTCCGAAGATCTCTGGTGAAGTTTGAGTTCATTGTCCTCAAACATTATAGCTATGTTTATTATTCCCTTGTGACGAGCAGGCGCAAGCAGTGGGCCCTGTAAGTGAAGTAATAACACGTCACAAAACTGTAAGTTATAGAACTACTAGGGTAAGACAGATTAACTAAAATATCTCACTACATTATATAGTAAAAGACATATCTAAGTGCAAATGTACCTTATTAACGCTCATAGGTATGGTACATTACACATCCGCCTGAAACACAAACTAATTGTTCACTGACATCTCGGAGCCCTGTAAGATAACACTCGAGAATCGGAATCGTATAATGTTAGCCTCAATAAACCGCCACACGTCTATGAAACGTCTACCTCTCCTTCAAAAAGGCTCAGCTATATCAGTACTACCATGAGCAATCTGGGCATCATACTTACAGGGGCATCAGCGGGAGAAAACTACGGAGTTCTGAGCTGGAGTGGGGCGATCTACCTGAATAATATCACAGCCACAATAAAATTAAAAGAAATGATTACAGAACTTGTTGCTCTATAGTATTAAAGGTCTTTAAAAGTGTCAAAGGTGTTCTGATAGATATGAAAAAAGTACCAGAGCCGTCACGGGCTTGGCAACTCCAAGAATTCGGACTTTTATTCGAGGTGCTGCCTAACTACACAATACTTAATATTTAACCATGCCTTTGTAATTTATTATCCATTCGTTACACAACATACATAACACTGCGAGTAATGCAAGTGGGACCAGGCGATAGCTTTCGATCACGTGAGCAGTCCATTGAATGAGCAGCAAATAATGACTTCAACAAGTACATATATGGGAGTAACGTTCATTTGCCATAGCCTGAGTTTATCTTGAAGTATTAACTTGAAGCGAATGGACGATCGATAAAACAATTCGTTAGGAATATTAGACATTGAGAATCCAAAAACGTTTTGTTGTATTTCATACTGCGCTTATCTAAATTTAACATATTACACTGCCAACCAAGTAAATTCAAAGTAATTTACACCCTTCTTTACTCTCACCTGCGTTCCCCTTTTTATTAAGATGCTGTCTGCACGCATGGATTGTACAGGTTAGAAAGTATAACATTCAAAGGAAATGCTTAAAGCGTAACAAACATTAAACTATTAGACAAGGGTCACTTCACTCTACAAGCAGTAAAAATTGCTTCAAAGTTCTTACCTTATCGCCGAGGGTATACCAGACTGGTTCTGCTGATTCCAGCTTACCTTCGTCTACTAAATGGTCAACTCGGAATTGCACCTCACCAAGAAAATCGTTTCTACTTAAACGATCTCTATTCCAGACTTGCACCACTAGCACCCTGGAACGGATCTCCGGAATGCTCATTTTGTACTAAAGTAGGAAAGTTTGAAAATTTGTTTAGAAGAACTGAAAATTTGATATGGAAGTGATGTTGAATGGCTAAAGCTAAATGGCATACCAAGGTATCTATTAGTAAACTATCAAAATCCAAAAGACAATTTAATATCAAAATGTTAATGGCCAAGCCAGTAATTCAAAACTGGGGGACATGTAGTAAATTGGTCTATTTCTTAATCGAAGAGCCGACTAACGACTTATCGTTGACGAGCTCGTGTCGGATCTTTTGACGAGACGAAGGCCAAATCTGGCAACACTGTGCAAAGCTCAAAACATTATGTCAAACTCATCGTGAGTACCAAACAAGGTTTAGTACTAACAAAATCATAAGCAATCAGTCACAGAGACTATAACTTTATGACATTGACACGGACTGCCGATCTTCAGACACCCGAAGCCCATTCTTGTCGTATAAAAAAATCCTAGTAGAATAAAGTACAATAAAACCTACTTTGTCTCAAGAAACAAACTGACCACTGGTAAGCTCAAATAACTGCTACGTACCTCTATAATTTGATTCCATTCTGGATCCAACGTATTCTTCTTCACTCTCGTCTTTCTCTTTGTAACTTTCGTCTTATCGGGCATTAAATACGTTTTGACGTAGCTGGCAAAGGACAGATGTAAATTGTTGTGAGTTTTCCTCATTTCTGCACTTTACACATTGAAAATTAGACAGAATGAACAGAATGCATTCACAAGATTATAATCAGCACATTAACAGGGTGGTACGGTGCATTTAAGTAAGTACGGGACAACATAGTGCAGTCATGAAATGATATGCAGGGCAGTACAGTGCAGTTAAGTGCAACCAAATACATGCGGGCAGGACACTGCAGTTGCTACTCCTACAACAACGTGAAACCCAGTTATCGGTACAAAAGACAAAATACTTGCAAACACAACCATTACACCACTATCCTACCCTCGGGGAGAAAGTTAGGAAGGCAATATATTATTTTCAAGTCACAACTACTTTAATTACTTTTTCTTTCAACAAGCATGTCAGGAATCCAAAATAAGTCACTGTTTCTGTGACGTCAAGAAAAGTGCAAGCAACGTACCTGTCGGACGTATTATTCTTTGTATCCACAGCTGCCAAATCGCGTCCTTGAAAGACATGAATTTCAAAGGAATTGCTACCATATTCGTATTGAAAGCCGATTTGTATTTCACCCTTAACAACCACACGTCCAAAAATGCCTTGATCTTCACTCCGTGTGCTCTGGATACTGTTAATACTTTCCTGGCTGCCCTAGAAAACAAACAAACATGTATAGGGCCATTTAATACTTCTGTCACTTAGATAATCATAATCAATTACATCGGACACGTCTTGCTCAGGTATACTCTGTCTGTGGCCCTACATCAAACTAATTATCCCTTTTCATGTTTGTTCCTAAACCAACCTACCAACTCGTTTCTGAAGTATTACTTAGTTTGACAGTCCAGTCTGCTTTTATAGACATTTCTCTATAATAACAGATATTGTGATAAGCCTTGATATTCACATTATATAGGTTTCGTCTACTATAATTTGCCATGCTTGCCTTCTAACTCAAGCAGAGGGCTGTAATTAAAGAGTTGGAAAGAGAGAGAGAGGATCTGGTTAGCCAGTAGTCCTTATACGACAAGTAGTGGGTTAGCAATTCAAACTAAGCTTTGACAATGGACTTGAAAACTTCTCACTTCCTTTCCAGCAAAAACCTGTAGCAGCAATGTCTAAGAAAAAGAAAAACGGCAAGGAAAATTCTGCTCCATTCTCACAATAATTGCATCGTGCAAGAAAGTTCCTATCTGCGTCAAAAGATTCCTTGCGCATTTTGACAAAGAGGGAGCAGACGTTCGCACCCCCCTCCCCCCACCTTCAAGTTCCGTTACAAGTCTAGTAATGCCAATTTGAAAACATTCTACACAATCTTCATCCTTAATTTCGAAATTGTAATATTACGCCTTCTACACCTCTCAAGATTCAGTAAAAATAAGATTAATGTTAAAACGTTTACAGATATTACTGCTGTACGAGTGCAAGAATGAATATTACACCACAGGTGCCCCGAACGTCCAGTGAGAATCATATGCCTAACTCCTCCTTGAAAAATTCCTTGAGCCACTTTTTTCATATTTTCTACACTATTTTCTACTCTAAACAAAATTGCAAACTACTTCATTGCTATATACTTGCTAAGAATAATCTGCACTTATCTTTGCTTGTTTGTTTGAAGAAATACTGAAAAAACCCGGAACCCACGCAATCGCGGCGTGCTGCTCTACCCACTCTTAGTTCAAGGCAAATAATCTACACAATAAATGGACATGTTATAGCAAATAAGACAATTTCGGATAATATTCCGAGAGGGCCTCATACTTGCACATTTTTGAACACATACTTAAAAATATCTTTGAGCGTATCTCCGTGTCCACAAAGCGCCACTTACTAACCAACTACCAGGCATACGTCATACCGCTAGAACTTTGCTTCATAAAAATAATCCTCTTCGAAAGAACCTCATTACTGTAGAATAACCTGTAATCCAAGGCCAGGAGAAGCAGAAGAATCGAGACAGAAACACTTACAAATGATGATTTTTTTAGCATTTTCGGCTTTTTCTTTTCTTTCTTTGATTTCTTTGCATTGAGAGAGGCGTCGTCATCATCGTCATCCCAGGCATAATCATTTACAGCCTTTGTCTTAAATGGGGGATCCCCTGGTTTCACAACATCATCTCGAGGCTGAAAAATTAAAAATTCTTTATTTACATAAGAAATTTACATATGATAAAGTTGGAGCTTATGTACAGTGAAAGTCCGTAAAAGCCACAAGATGACCTCTCTATATATTCAATGTTTGCCCTCTCTAAGTTACAAACTGTTATTTTATCATATCAGACTGAATCGTTAAAAGTATTCGATTCTTTGTGTTTGCAAATCTGTATTCTGAGCTAAATTTTCCTCAATGTAGCACATTTCAAGATAGCACCTGAATTTTAACTGCAAACTATGAAACTACGCACGAAAACGCCTTCTGGAGAGGCATGGCTGCTAATTATTTGCAGAAACGAGCAATGAAAATACAACGAGGCACTTGTCAGTGGCATAAAAAGGCTCTCTGCCTTTTACAAAAACCTTACATTGTCAGGTTGATTATATAGTTGAATCCAAATATATTCTGAAATCGCAGACGTTTTCGGTAAACGGGCCATGTTTAAATATTTCGTGTAATATCTTAGGCAAAACCTCAAACATGAACTGGGGATAAAAGAAGGGAAAACCGCTTGGGCATGAATCATAGGTCTAGGTTAAACACAGATCATAAAAGCTAAAGCACATAACAACCTATACACAATGGCGATAAACTCAATAATATATAAGCGACGTTATCGGTCTATGACATCACTATCATGAACTTTAGACGAAAACTAAAAATAAGCGTTATAGGTATTAGCCGGTGTGAAGCGCCACAGTCACAAACTAGCAAAAATAACAGGGAATGCAAGTATTAGATCCCTGGTATCTGAAAACGGAGTACCAACTTCGGTTTTAATCACAGCTGCCACTCAGGTACGGCCCAGGTATATGAATCGAACTAATTCGTTAAGAAAGGGGTTGACATTAGGATAAGTTTCCGTTAAATAAGGGTAATCAGAGAAGGCTTGTACATCTTTTGCCTCGATTCATCCGTATACTTTATCATTCTTAAAGAAAAAACCCTTCAGCTGTACTTGAAACAAACGATCATATCGCTGACATTTCCCGCAGAATTGGTAATATAAACTGTCATCGTAGCAATTAGCTGGATAGTCTATACAAATAGCACATAAAGTATTAGAAGTCTCTAGATTTCACCCCTTTCAACGCTTTTATCTACTGAGACTCCGCCATGGCAGGCTGAGCAATTCAATTTAGAGAACTATACAGTATTTATAAATCAAATCCATTACATAGCCCCTAGATTTTACCCCAACCCTTGGATTTACCGAGTCTCCTACCCCAAGGAATTTACATGGATACAGCCTTGATACCCTTCAAATGTTCGAGGAGTGCTCTCAGGGTTTCCTCTGTTAATCTAGTACATCGGGATTAACTAAAATAAATCTCTTACCGTCGTCACCACAACCTCAGGAACAGCTACAGGGGATGGTTTCGGAGCTTTAGCTTTTTCGAGTGCCGTCAGTGTGGTTTTGAATGTTACCTTTGTTGGCTCATGCCTGATTATAGGCGGATTGCGAAACTCCGTATCTAAATCTTCTGCTTCTTCCTCTATTGGGCTCAGGCTCAGATCATTCGGTGCATCGTAGGTGTACTGTTGGGCTACTGTCAGCTTTGGGGTCTGTGCCTTCTTGGCTGATGCTGGCGCTGGTTCTGGTTCTGGTGGTGGTGCAAACTTCTCTTTACTCTCCAAAATACTTATAACATTTGATGCAGACTCCCCCATTGCTTCAAGCGCTAATGCTTTTGGCGACTTGCCCTCGTCTTCCTTTACAGGTTTTTTTATTTCGTCTGATGGATAGGAATCGTCAGTGGTTTCCACTGTTCTTCGGCTCGGCTTATCCGCTGCCACGCTTATTCCATTACTGTCTGTCTTCGCTAAAGGCCTGATTGGGTAAATAGAGGAAAGCATTTACCATGAAAGGGTGTATAGTCATATCTTCAACTCAGTTTGTAAATAACGGAAAAAGGTTACCATTTGACAAAAGGAGGGAGGCAGAAATGCAATACCGAAACCAAACTGTGAAGCTCAAAAATATGTTTTCACTGTAAAATTTTGAAAAAAAATTATTTCTATACTCTACATTTTTCGAAACTCAAAGCCGACTTAAGCCAAGGTCTGTAACGTACAGAAAGTTGTTGTGTCTTGCTTCTTTTATTTCCTATTTTCCATTAGTCCTTATAACCGCAGCAATTGGACAACTCTACAGCCCTTCTTCAGCACTATTGTCAAATGCGCATTCGAACTACAGCACTGAATGGCTTCATGACATAAACACGTGCGTACAAATATATTTTCACGCGTAAGTATTCACCACTTGTTCTTAAAACTTCGAGAAAAAAATAAAAATCTTAGTGATAATCAAAGGTACATTTCAAAGCACAGAAATGTCAAAGACATAGTATCTGCTAATACAAATGCAGTTGCACACATCAAATATTCATCAATTATGCAACTGTTGACTACTTTACCTTCCTTGTTGTTTCTCGGGGTCCCTAACTGGTAGCAGCATATAAGTCCACTGATTGGGTTTGTTCATCATCGATTGCCATATAGCGATTTCCTTTTCGCTGCTGTCATCCCATTCTCCACGCAATTGACCAAGACCGACTCTAACGAAACCGATCTGCCCAATCGGCTTCCCATCCGCATCATCCCAGATCTGAACTTCTAACCCTCTAGAACTTAGGTCGTCTTCAGTTAAACCAACAAAATCCAACTCAGAATCCCAAATTGGTTCTGTTGCTCTCAAGTAAACATCGGTTTTTTTCTTGGCTGATTTCCTCTTCCCAGTTACGAAACTAAACAAGAAAAAGAATGCTCTTATTACAGTTGGTTGTGTAGTGACATACGTACGCAATGAACACTCCCTAATGTGACATTAGCAGCTGGCACGAGGTGTACCTAAGCGAGTTTACCCTTGTGGTGAGTACTAAATATGTAACACCTTGTGCGGTAAGTCACTAATGGATAATATCTATATCAGTCTTACGGCAAGCTAATGACTGCGAGAAAATCGCATAGTTAAGACAAAGGACAGTGGAAATAAAACTACAGGTCAGTGAATGGACAACAAAGCATTTCGAATGATTTAACGAAAAACACAGGCATTAATAGGAATTAAAGCAACAAATTTTCAGAATTGCCGTAAAGAGTGGATTAACAAAAAACTGCGTGAAAAAGCGAATTCATTTTGTACTTGAAAGCTTTTGCGTCTGATAATCCTCAGCGTACAAAATCTCCGAGTATTAATTGCAAAGGGAATCTATGAAATTTTTATCCAACTGTGTTTCAAAAAAGCCAATCAGAACTTTTACTGCCAGATTGGTATTGTTTAGGCCAATCAGTGTCCGTGAAGCTGAATGGTTAACCGAAAGGCCCAATGAGAAGCCAAATTCTTTTTGTCTACAAGGCAACGGTGTTCTTGCTTTGATGTGGACGGATTCTACAACGGCCACATGAAAAGCTGATCCAGCTTCACCAATAATACGGAAGCGCCAATCCTTATACATTTTGGCCCTGTCTGGGCTTTCAAACAAGTACTGCCCTATGGCTGAGTCACATTGCTTAGTGGTGTTTTTGGATATTGAGACTCGAGGTGATTGTTTGACTGTAGGAGCTGATGCTTGGCGAATATAGGATGAAACATGCTACTCACTTCTGTCAACTAACCTCAAAGTCGTGCGGGTGACATAGCCAGCCTCGCACTGGTACTACTCTCGGACTACTCTCTTTTTGGTAAGAAAGTCACCACATTTTAAGAACGAGTATTTTGTAAGACTTGAATTGAGCCAACACTGATCGTCAGTTAGAGAAACATTTTACTTTATTTTCAAGAATTACATGTGTAACAATGTATTTGGCAAGGGTAATAATTTAGAAGGCATTAGATACCGTATTTCCTCTATTAAACGCCGCGGCATCTATTTAAAAATCTTAGTTTTAGGTGAAGCGCTTATTATAGGGCGGCGATTATTAGAGGGCGGCGTTTATCAGAGGGCGGCGTTTATTAGAAAATGACCAATAAAGCAAAAAACCCCAATGTTTCAAAAACGTAACGAAAAGATTGTGTGATAATTGCAAACATTAAAAGTAAACATCATCTCACACAATGTAAACTTCGATAGTTCTTGAAGAACGTGAAATTTGAAGATTTGGTCTGTTTTCTAATAAACGACCCTTTTCATGATAAAGCGTTTATCACACGACGGAGCTTATTGGAGGCCGGCGTATATTTCAAGTGTTTGGCTAGACGTGCGGATCAGAAGGCGGCTTTTATTTGAGGAAATAAGGTATGTCTCTGACTTAACCTTAGTAATCAAAATATGACAGATGTTCATAACAGATTATTGGCTGTTGGAAGTAAAAATGTTTACACATTACAAGATGCTTTGATAGTATGGTTTCGTGTTTGAGTGGCACCTAATGCAAGTAATTGCTCCACCAAGACGATAGGCAAAAAGTGACATGAAATGTCTACAACAACAGCATGGCTCTTGCACAGAAATGAGAAATTAAAGATAATAGATAACAACACAAAATTATCTGGTACAGTGACTCTCACTTATCACTCAAGAAAGCTTACATACCATTTAACAAATGTATTTGGAGACTGACCGTCCGGACGAGCAGACAAATATCTTGCTTCTTTGATGTGTACTTTTAAAGCACTTTTTCCGCTTGTCTCTTCATCCTGGTCATCCATGCCATTCAACTCGGCGCTTTGTTGATACATTAGTCCAAGGCGAATAACGGATATCTAGTCGACAACGCAGTATGAAATTACACTAGTCAAATACATTTACCACACATCTGTTATAGCTATGTGAGACTACAATGGACCATGGAAAAAGGAGCCAACGGCTACCGAGGGGCAAGGGGACAGTTGATGTTGGTTGATCCTAATGTTTCTTTCTGTACCCTTCTATCAATTGTCTAAGAATTGTGTCAAACAAAACTTCGAAAGTCTCACATACTGTAAGAAGCTGTGTATAATTACCACTCTAGTTATTGTGGTAAAATGGACAATGGTAGAGCTGATTCCCACGACTAACTACCTGGTCTAGACTTGGGCAGGTTTTGCCAGTCTCTGAATGTTACTACAGTCTTCTTTTTGTTTGCTCTTACCTGTAACGAAGTGATATATGCCCGCACTTGGCTCTCTACAAAAACCATGATTTCCTCGTTTAGCTCGTTTCCTTTTCTCTCTCTTTCGGTTTCCCTTAAGCCCAAAGCCGAGGGCGAGGACACCTCATCTAACCATAAAGAATAGTTGTAACATGAACCAAAATTAAAAATAGTACTTCTTTCTGAATTAAATCCTCTTAACTTCGATAAAAATTATTTCAATACGTTAGTGCATCCATGGTCCGCTTAATGCCAACAGTCATATTCTCTCAGTTGACTTCCTGTTATCTTGATCATTTACATTAACTTACCCTCAAAGGGTGCGAACATCTATTTCCAACTAAAGTATCGACTTTTCTCTCGTCTTGACACTTTCTAAAATATTATCGTAGGTAGTAGAAGCAAACAATACCTGAAATTTGCAAAAAAGAGGTTGCATATAATTTCGAAAAAAATTGTACACATAGAGAATGGTTACCAACAAAACAGTGTACTTACCCCTGCATCAATCTTGCTATCTGCAATGAATATTGGGGTTGGTGCGGATCTTAAAGAAGGCGGCTCGATGTCGAGACTACGACGATAAAATACATCAATACTCATAAAATCTATATGAGTATGTTTTACCGAACTAAATCACAACATAAGAGAAGGTGGGTCGAGTCTACAATTATGGTATGCTCCCTTTCTTACTCACTTTTCATCATCGAATTCGACTGCAGAAAGGGGCATGGCTTAACTCTTCTTAAAGAGGCCTTTTCATAGACTGAAAACAACAGCACAATCCTTCAAGCTAGCATCACCACGTTATGAGTACGCTAAAGATTTCTTGGCTTACATGCCTCTTTTCGAAAGGAGAAATAGCAATTACATCTCTGAGCTAATAAAGTGTATATATGACACGACCAAAATGTTTACGTACTCGTAGCTATTTCAACTAAATGTGAACAACATTGACACGTGATTTTGCCTACGAGGTGTTGCAATGGATGATCACCTGCAAACAACACACAAGGCAGTGTAACTTAAAATAATGTGGCGACACAACCGAGCGTTGTTACGCGGCCTATGGTCTAGCTGTACAAATTACTATTGCACCTTTTACATCTCCCAGCTCTTACGTGAGTCTATTATACGAAGGTGACAACAGATGAAAATCAATCTTCACGAAAGCTATCAGTAAAAGAGCAAGAAAGTATGAATGAAGATGGCAATC
>JAAAKL020004880.1:0-20212 GCA_010016065.2 Carybdea cf. marsupialis auct. non (Linnaeus, 1758)
ATGTACTACATGTTTTGTTTTTTTAATATAACGATTTTTGGAGTTATTACAGATTCATTACGTATTTACAATATCAATTCGTAGCAAGTGCATTGTCCAATCAATTGCAACATTAGTTCGTACCTCTGGACTGTACCAAAAGGAGGGACTATGCTGTACTAGCGGAATCGATAAATTGGAAATAATGGTGTCATGTACCTTGTCCAACATCCTCCTGATGATTTTATT
The DNA here is from genome assembly GCA_010016065.2 of Carybdea cf. marsupialis auct. non (Linnaeus, 1758). Lineage (NCBI taxonomy): Eukaryota > Metazoa > Cnidaria > Cubozoa > Carybdeida > Carybdeidae > Carybdea > Carybdea cf. marsupialis auct. non (Linnaeus, 1758). The sequence goes on from JAAAKL020004880.1 coordinate 229, forward strand.
ACTTTAACTCCTTCTGCAACGGTCCTGCTTATGTAGGATCAAGACAAGCGTTCTGCTGGGAATTGAACCAACTGTAAACATAAATGTTTTACAGCAACTGTTAGCAAAATGACAAGGAGCGTCTGACGTGTTTCATATCCTCTGTTAATTTCACTGAATGTTTTGATCCCCCTGAGATTTCAATTCATCGATTGTTGTTCATATTTCATACAATTTCTTCTTCCCGTTACTTGCAAGTAACTACGCTGTCTTTCTGCATCAATCATAGATGGATGTCTTCCGATTGGTCCGATTGCACCAAGTCTTGCAATAATGGCACACGGAGAAGACGTAATTACTGCGTGCAGCCCATCGATGGGGAAGACTACTTTCTCCTAGAGTCGCAATGTGACCGAAAAACACAACCTGCGGAAGTTCAACCATGCAATACTGCTCCTTGTCCGCCAGAGTGGTTTGTGGAACCATTTGGACCTGTAAGTTTCTGACATTATAAGCGCAACGTCAACAACAGTTATCACTTCTTGTTACCCCTACCTCAACCTTTCCTTTTCTTTTTAATGTTTTATTTGCAGAAAAGTGTAAGACTCAAACAGAAGCATTTTCAGGTTTTTCTGTCTTTACAAGCTGCTGTTACTGTTTCCATGCCGATATGAGTAAATTCTTAAGCATTTGTTTCGAGGAGAAGAATTATGAAAGTTAGGTTGCTTTATACATCACTTGACGTAGTACCTCAAACGACTAGTAAACGATTCTAGTGCAAAGCAAGGATACCTAATGACTTCTAAGAAACCGATTTATGGTGCGAAATTTGTAAATGATGTCGCCGATTCATATTGTAAAACGTTTTTTTCCAGTCCTGTCACACAGTAATCGTCTATGGTGAAGGAGGAAAAGTGTAGGCAGCGAACTAAGAGGACATGAGAGTCATTGAATGTTTGATATTTTCAAGGTCGTGTTACAATCTTCTCCTTCTCTTTTTCCTTCCTCTTCAAATAAGGTGGCTAGAAGTAAAACATGAAACCCAGGGCGGCTACCCTTAAAACTCAAAAAGTCCTCAAAAATTCAAAACACGTAATTGTATACTCAATACGGTTCTGATTGAAACTAAAAATACCTTAAGGGTTTCCCTGCCCACCTTATTTCACAACAATATTCTGTCTCAACAAACTTCTCAATGTAGTGAATTCTCTCATGTAGAGCTTTTTTTCATTGTAAAGACATTTGCACAGTTTTTCACATGCAACTTTTATATTCGCTTCGACTTTCAAATATGCATTCCTTATCTCAACTACCATTTGCATTTTGACTCCGCCCAGACGTTTCTCATCATAGAAAACACTCCCTCAACTGCTTTAGTCGTACCAGCAAGCAGTGGTGGTTTCGGAGGGCGCGGGCCCTGGGCCAAAAGAGTTTGCGGGGCCCTATGACGTCATGTATCAAGGCAGTTCAGACATTATCGTATTGTAGTGACGCAATATCCAAACAATAGACATCCCAAATTGACGACGTGTTGCGCAATGCGGAGACCGTGGGTTCGATTCCCCGTGGTCCCACGACTTTTCACCTTCGAGATTTTCTAACACAGATGTCTATACTCAGTCATTACAGTATTGCGGGCGTCCCAGAGATACTTTATTCCATCTAGTTGTTATTGTTTCAAGTTTTCACTGACATACTAGTTTCTTAGCATTTAGGTGCGGGGCCTCGGGCCATGGTCATGTCGGCCTCCCCCGAAAACCGCCACTGCCAGGAAGGCACGAAGCAAATGGCACTGTCTTTAATACTTTGAGCTTCTTCATATTGATAACTCTTTAAGTTTCCAACCAATGTTTACGTTACCCTTCTTTTCATGTACACCCTTCTTTACAAAAATCTTGAACGTCTTAATGTTTTCTGGTCCAATTACGACTTTTTGAATACCGGGACAGGCATTCAAAGTCCAGAACTGTCCTGGTAAAATCAAGCCATCTTTTCTTCCGTCCCAGAACAATTGCTGCTAGCGTTGCCTCGCCCAATACTTAGCAATGTAAGTCTGCCACTCAACACACAACGCAAAAGAAAATGTTACAGTCGGAAATGAACAATGCTCGTAACAAAGACTTAGCTTACCTGTTCAGATGCCCCACGATCTACTTCCTCACCCACAGATCCTTGCAATAAAATGCAAAAGCTGCATTTTTACGCACAACATGTCATTCATTCCCAGATTCTCACGATAAGTAGCCAATCTAAGACATACTATTGTACTTCTCTAATGATAAACAATCTAACATCCAACTGATCAACTGAGGATGTCTTCGCAACCATGAAATAAAAGTAAGCATTTATGATATTTCTATGACATAATCCATTATCAAGTAACCATAAGCACTTATCTCGTTTGTCCAAGTCTCAATTAAAAAAACTTTCTTTGTATCAAGGTGGTATAGGTGTACTGGTCATAGCAATTGTCCATAGCTTATATTAGTAGCTCCTACGACTATACGCCTCCACTGACAAATTGAACCTTTTGAGCAGCCAATATCTATATAATCGGTTTGGTTCGCGGTTCATAATATCATATGATAGAAAGGATGAAGTCACGTACTCAAACGGCAAAACTAATCTTACCATTTCTGATGTTCTGAGTGTAATCTGGTTTAAGGCTGATTTACACGCTACGATTTGTGGGGCCGATTGAGGGAAGATTCAGTTACGTTACTAACCCAAGATCGTACGTGTGATTAGCCTCCACAAGACGCTGGACGATTTTGAGCACTAAACGTCTTCTTGGATTTCATTTTATTCATAAACACCTTCTCCTACAAGCTTAATTGTAGACCTTACTTGAGAATGAAAGATAAGCATTCTCTTATGTCCTGGAGGCTGCATTCATCTGGATAGTATTATAGCCCTGCATGAGATAAGAAACCACATGGTCATTTTGCAGCTGATTTGTTTGTCATCAAAAACTTCAACAGTGCGCTAAAATTGCAAATTTAAATCACAGCATTATTCTTTAATATGCATGCAGCGCGCCCCTATAAGACGCTCCTAACTGTAATGGAGTTTCTGCTATGGTGAAAGTAATGCTTTGCATGGCGACTTCAAGGAAACCATGTTAAAACTTTTATGGCACTGCAACGACATAACAAATTGGGAGCAAATGTCACAGACTTCTCTGCGAAAGGCCGCTTTGAGATCTATGACTGTGAAATCAGGCTCCTGAACAATAGACTTACGTCACACCAACTCTGAATCGGCCCTACAAAATCATAGCGTGTAAATCAGCCTTTAGCCACCTGAAATGAATGATGGTATGCTTTTCTTGCAAATTATCATAGGGTTTCTACATTAGATAAAAAATTGTTTATTTATATCGTGACCAGGTGAGGTCACCATGTACCACACATCAATCATAAGCATATTTAACTGAACATAATAGTTTTTGCACAGCAGGATGGTAGAGTTTGGTTACCTTCGCTATCAGTCATGTTCACCATGTGGTGTTCATCAAGTCTCTCGTGTGCCTCTCAAGTTTCAATGTCATACTTTGGTGTCAGGAGGATTTTTCTGTGTGTCTGACGTATACTGCAATTTTTATATTTCCTTGAGTTCATCACCTGACTTTTAGGATCCGACATTATAAATATCCCTCGGAAACTATGTTATGTAAGTTGGAAATATTCATAAGCGGACACCACGTAGAAATCTTCATTACTGTTTGCTATTTTTCTGTAAAATACGAAAGAACTATGAGACAAAACAACAAATTCTTGTAGTCTTTGAAGATTATTCTTGTCGGACGTTAAGCCCAGCCCTACTTGGCGCAGCAGACAGGATCCCTCTAAGCCCATCGTAAAAGAAGCCTTACAAGGAGGAGGAAAAGTGGGACAGAAAAGACGACATGTCAAATGAACAAACGATGGAAGCACTCAAAAAACAATTAAAGGAGATGTTGAAACTAATTGGAACCATGCAAAAGAAGGAAACAAGCCAAATTGAAGAAAATGGAGAAGTAGCGAAAAGTTTGATGTGGTGTTTATTTAGAAATATTTCTAAGTGAAAAAGCTTAGTTTACGTGGCGTATTTATTATGTCGGATCCTAAAAGTCACGAGATGAGCTGAACAGGTTTCCGTATACCTCTGAAACAGGAAAATCTGGAACTGAAAAACTAGACTTGTTGAACATTAGATGGTTAACTTAATGGATAGCTAAGGTAAACCCTATTACCTTAAAATGTGACAAATACTATGCTTGGTTAATTAATCAATCAGTCAATTATGCTTATGATTGATGTGTGGGATATATCATGACATCCTTGGTTAAGTTATCATAACCTTGATCTAAAGCTTTTAATTGTTCCATTTCCCTTTACAAACTTATTTCAAGGCTCTTTTCTTGTACAGGAGCAATACGAAATCGCCAATGCTTATTGAAAATTCTAAAATCTTACAGTCTTGTAGTTGGTATCTTATACAATATGTGGATTTACTCTTAATATACTCTAAGATAGAATATCTATGAATATTTTTAAATGGCTCATTGTACATTCACACAAAATATAGGCACAATATACGTTCTCTTTGTGTTTCGACTAGTTGGCCTGTGTTGTTATGCACTACAGGGGTTTGCAAGTCTTCCTCTAAACACTGATTACAGCACACTGACTGTCAACAATACTGATCTAAGGCAACAATTTTTACTTTTCTTGCATCCACCGAATTCGTAAAATCCATAATTTATTCATAGAGTATAATAACCTGTGACATATGAATGAGAAATGAGATGAACACCTTCACCCAGCCCCTTGACCTGCTAGGAAAGAGACGGGGAAACATCGTAAAATCCTGAATGTTAACCTTGGGCTTATAGAGGTTCGTAAGCATTTTTTTGGTGGGCTTATATTCGGGGGGCTTAATTACAGGGTCGTATATTCGACGGGTCTTTTGGGTTAACAAGTGACTTGTGTATTCCAAAAATTCACCATTTGGTGTCCAATCAGAGATATCAGAGATATCGGAGATGTATTTTTAAACAGATTGAAGAAGTGTTATGTGTGTGTTGTATGTGCTGTGTTTAATGAGGTGTCAGATTCGTGACACATACATGAAGTTTACCAATTCGACCGCATGGTTCAGAAACATGGCTGCATAGCACACAGTACCGGTGCCTTTTTTCATCTAGTTGCTTAATATCAATTCGAGCCTTATCGACCTTTCACATACCATGTATCAAACAAGGATTGTTTGCAAACCGTTCCCATTCATAGAAGCCCTTTGTGTCACCTTAACCCGCTCATGTATCAAGACAGGTGTATGGTACATGAAATTTTCTTCGACCACTAGGCTCTTGTTAATTTGGCCCCTGCTTCATTCTGATTCTTTTACAGTGTTCCACATCATGTGGCAAGGGAACACAGGTCAGGACTGTTCTCTGCAAAAAACAGTTACCAACTGGAAACAATGTGGTTCTAAATGATAACAAATGTAGTCCAAGAAAGAAACCTCAGACAGAGTTGATTTGCAATGTCCACAATCCGTGCCCTGGTCAAGGTTAGTAAATACAAAACACGTCAACGTTAGTGCTGCACGCAATTATTAAATCGTTTGAAATGTTAATTTAAACTGTGCTTTTCAGCTCTTTAATAAGTATGACTTTTAAAGATGTTTGAAACAAAAATTGTAGGAGCATTGCATATACTTAGCAAACACTATCCAGACATTTTCTGAAGCTTTTGCTTCTCGAACTGGTAAACAACGCTCTTTCAGTATCAAACCCCTTTATTTTCTTTTTGTTATTTTGTCTTAGTTTTCATGTTTATTGCCGTTTCAATAGCAATCAAATGAAATAGTTCCACATAATTTAATGAAAGTATCTTTCAATTTTATCTACTTTCCAATACTTCACATGTTATCACTAAACTGTGCTCATGTCTGTATAATGTTGTGCTGGTAGTTATCGAATCTCGCTAAATCGATTCTTCTCTCGTCTTCAAAGAAAACTACTTTTCTCGAACGACAAGGCAGTACACCATTAGGTTCCAATCCAAATTTAATCAGTCCAATATCAAGCATAAATCTATGTTTGGATCAACAAAAAATATGATATGGTGACAAAAACTATTTTGTAGAAGTGGGTGTGCCAACGTGTCGGATTTTTTAACTTCTAGATTCGTGTAGGGAAGCGGACATGTATAAGGTGTTACCCTGACTTTAGCAGGAAGACTTCTTGATAACGTGTTTTATAGGATTGCGAAGTAAGCGATTAGAGTCAAACCGAAACCGATAAGAACAAAAATAACGAAAAATGAGTTTAGGGTCGGATACTGCAATAGCTCCAAATATTAAATTGTTATAATTAAGATATAGATAATTGTTATGAATGTGGGACTAACGTAGTAATCTCACATTTGTATATCGTTCATTGGAAAATAGATTTTAGATTTCAAATGTTGGGTCAGTTACTTTTAAATATTTTCTGATGTAATGAACTCAGTAATCCAACCACCTCCCCCTCCCCCCCTGAGGGGCGCCACACATGTATACGTGTACTACTTGTTACTTCCCGGCTTGAGTCGGTTGCAGTGTATCCTCTACATAGTTAAAATTGTTACTTTTCTGTAATACAAATCTTGTTTCTATTCCTTAGGTGGATGTGGTGGACGATTTGTGGAACAAGACGGCTTGATAACATCGCCAAATTTCCCTGAGAATTATCCTAGTAACAAAGAATGTGTCAGTGAAATTACAGTTCCCACGGGATTGTCGATAGAGCTATCATTTTTACAGTAAGTAGATATTCTAAAAATCTAGCAATTATAAAAATTCAATCCTCTCTTGGACACATACACTTTTTTGTCACTTAGATGATGGGGGGTGGGGGTGCCGGGATGGGATCATCACTCTCTTTGACATTTAAACAATAGAACCATTTTTATATTCTTAAAATCGAGGGAGAAAGGGGTATAACAAAAGGTATTGGCAATGTTGTGAATGTATGACACTTGCTGTTTACCGGTTGACATTCTCCCCAAAATGAATATTTTATCGCTGTTTCAGATTGCCCAATTACAATGTTACTCTTTTATATAAATGCTTTGCCTCCCTCACTCCCCGAAAATATTTGCTAGTTTCCTAGTTTCTTCCTCTGTAAACATTGTTATCATTATAAGATTTTTGTGTCCTTAACTTTATGATGGATAGCACAGTGCTGTTGATGGGCAGGACAACATCGCTATTTTTAAGCAATTTGTTTTAACAAGGAGGTTGTCAATCAAAATGAATAATATCTAAATAGACAGTGAATAACTCTGACTGACTGAAGCGGGAAGATAAAGAAGTTAACATGATTATGTGAAAGGATTGTCTAAAGGTCGTAGGGGGTGAGTCTGAAGTGTGCTATATCTTCACTGTAAATCGAATTCAAGGATAAGAACACACATCTTGGGAGACATTTGTTCCCCTTTATTGTAGTTAACTGGTATTTTAATTTTGTCCAACTCTGAGGCTGGTGTAATCGTCTTTCCATGAAGAAAATCAATACTTAATGATATAGAGGAAAATATAATACCGTGACCAAACTGTAGATTCTCATACCTTGAAATTTTTGGAATCGATTTTCGAAGTTACCTTTAATAATTTGCTTCAGTTTTTCTCTTCCTAATCCGTGTCCCTGATTCGCTTTAGCTACTGTGACTTTTATTTTGATATTTCGGTTAGTATTTAAAATAACAATTCTCCTTGCATTAAAGTTCTCCTTCGTTAGCAAATTTTGAGCATATTTGTTGCTTTATCATATTTCTACACATAATTTATCAAAATATTTATTTTGAACAGTACGCTACTGAGTTTAAGTGCATCACCAATCATATATAACTGCATCATAACAAAAGTACGCATACAAATGTAGCTGAAAGCTGTTTTTGCCGCTACTCGTCGGAGCTACACACAGCAATGAATGAATTTTATACAATAAAAAGATTAATAAATTCATTCATTGCCGTGCATAGCTCCAACGAGTAGTGGCACGAAAAAGCTTTCAGGTACATATATGATACATGCGTTATTTGTTGCCTTGTGGAAATTTTGTGCCACGTGAAATCTATTCATACATTTATTCCTTAATTTCTTGGAGTCTAAAGTTATTCTCAACCGAGTTTAGTGATTAAAGATGACGACTACGGTGGGCAGCTAAGCTCATCCCTGATCTTACACGGGCCATAAAAGCTTGGTCCAAGTGGGGCCAAATACATCACAGCTGTTATATGAGACTGACTATGAGCTTTCTGAGAACAAAATGATAATATAAATCAAAAATGATAAAATCCTGTCCCTCTGTCCCTCTGTGTGTCTACCCTTTTCTCTGTCTGTCTGCAAGGGAATAGCAACCACTGTTTCCAAAAAAGGAAAGACAAATTATGATTGAGTAGGGTACCGATTTAGGTCCACAAGTCCAATATTGGGTGTTTTTTAGGCAGTAGGACCTATAGCTGTGCTTGGACAGCCTGTGTAAGCATGAAAAATCCATTTTACGGACTTAATAAAATAAAGAAAATTTCCGGAGGCGACAAAACGCAGAAAGAGCTCTTTAAAGCGGTGAATAGCAAACATCTTAACCACCTAAAATTTCGCTCAATTTGTAAACCATACGAAGTTCGGTTCGCAAGCTGCTGCCAAGCCCATTTTTACAAAAATAAATGAGTTTGTGGTGCAAAACTTCAAGATGCTTTTGAAAAGAGTGGACATTTTTCATTCAATAATTTGTTGTGAAAAGAACACTTTCAGTGGATGTAAATTGCTACAATAGTGCACACTACAACTAAGACGATACCGAGAGCGAGAAAAAGTCGTGCTTTCACCTCATTCCTTAAGCAATGCAATTTATCAATCCAAATATCGATGCGGAGCATGGTATGGTGGCAGAACTACTCCTACTTCAAATGATCCAGCAGCACGTTCCCATTGTTCTCCGGAATAAGGCAAAGAAAAAGGGAAAAGTGACCGAATATAACCAACCATGGCCTGCAAGAGTGAATACAAGTCGACATTAGACTCGCAAGTGGCTATCATAGAACACCTGTCGTTCAGTCGTAATTATTCAGAGGATTGTAATTATTCTTGGTTTACCGTAATGTATAGAGCCCGTTCAGAGCTTCACGTAGAATTCTTGAAGGCTATTTACATCAAGTCATCAAATCAAGCCCTCTCTCTCTGCAAACAAAAGGGCTTTGTTTTTCAAATAAATTCTTTTAAATATATTATTTATTACTCATATTTACTTCGTCAGTAGGCCCCCTATTTTTATGTTGTTTAGGACATGTACTATTTCTCTTTACATTCTATGAAAACAATTTTTAAATTTTTATCACATGATAAGGTCTTTGTAACGACAGTTTAAAATACCTAATCTTTGTATTCTGAGGAAGAATGGCTTGATCGATGGAAATTTAAGACACCTATAATACTTCAGACAATTTAGTGCTACTTTTCCGTTTAGCCTGATTTCTAGTCTTCTACCAGCCAAACTTCAATCTTTGTTGTACAAGTTACACCCCGTCCCCTGTATGTGTTCTCCTCTACTTTATAAAAATTGTGGATGTTTGTGTTACGGAATAGTGGCGTGTATTATTATGATATTATGATGTCAGTTTTAATCTGTTACCTAGTGAACATTCTGTGATTGTATTTATACCCAAAAAAACCATATGAGAATGCTAAATTAGGAAGAAGAAGATAGTAGCCATCCAAATAGACAGTCCCATTATGAAACTGTCAATCATTTTGCAGCTTTCACATTTTCTTGATCACTCTGTGAAAGTACTTTAATCACCGCATCTCTGCTATGACTTTGGAAATTCGATACATTCAAAATTCATAGCAATGCTCGTGCTAGTACAGTAATCGAAATAGCACTGTAGCGATTTCTCGACTTTGTCCACATTGATTCGCCAGAAGAGGTGCAAAGTCAAGTTCATGAATGTAATCGTTCATTATTAATTAGCAAGCTACCCAATATACACTGATCATATTTCTAACCGGCGTGTTTTTACTTATCGGGCATCTCCCTTTTTTGGTAAAAAAGCCATTCATGGAGCTCTTTGTCGAAGTTTAGTCTATTGTTTCAAACATCAGCATCCAGCGGTTCCTAGTTACGATCTTAAGTTATTGTTGGGCTCCTGTGTGATTTGAAAAATTAAGCCCTGCATGACATTGACTTCACTTTGTCCCAGAAAGGAAAAGATGGTTACTTTTCTTAGCCTGTAATTAACTATTGCCTCTCTACTTTGCTTTGAATCACTCGAAAGGCGTCTAGATGAAACAGCCGAGTTTTCCTTTGTAAATTTCCTATTTAGTTAACCCCTAAAAATAAAAGTAGCGCACCACAATCTGTATTCATCTTCATACTAAGCTTTGTAAAAGAGATTAAACATGCTACCAACAGTATAAATATCAATGATCTGTGATTCGTAGCGAGTTGTCTGTCTACAAATAAGACTGAACTAAGTTTCATGATAAGCACGCTTGAATTTAAGAACTCCCCAGATTGGGTCTCGGGCTTCAAGCGGTAATCAGTTCACCCACCTTTATCAAAATTTTTTGAATTGAGCATTTTGCGCCATGTTACGAAGGAACGATAACCATCTAGCGACGTGATTTCTTCAATGGAAACCTGATGGAAATTTCTGAGAATGGTCCAATCCGTGGCGCAACCTTGCACATATGACAAGCCAAACTGAGAGCTGTTGTTCAAAATCCTCTCATTTGACAGTAATCACAACCTTTCAAAGCCATTGTTGCTATTGATCCAGATAGCTTTTCAGTTGAAGATTTGGGGCCTTACAACCATCAGTAAAAAACAACGATTCCACCTCGAAAACTCTCTATCGGCAAACCTTGCCTTTTTATAAAGTCAGCGATGTATCATGAAATGGTATTTTTCCTTTCTACTCTAATCTAGGATGAAAATAACATCACCTTCACCCGATACTTGTGGAGCCGACTTTCTTCGAGTTTCTGATGGCCCATGCTCTGGTGGCACTCTAAATCCGACTTCTATATATTGCGGATCTACAATACCAAGTGCCTTTGTGTCGACAAAGAATCAACTTTGTTTGAAGTTTGTTTCAGACAGCAGTGGAGCTGATAAGGGGTTTGCTGTACACTATAGGACAGTCCCAGAGCCAATGGATGAGCACAAGATCATTGGTAAGGGAATTTACTTTAATTTTGGTTACCGTGTTTATAACACATGCACTTATTAGTAGTATGATAATGTACAAGCTGTCTCTTGTAACCGAAGGACTATTTTAATCTCAATTGCCTCTCAGACTAATAGAGAAACATCCGATTGATATAAACATCAATCCATTAGATTGCGTCGCATGACAAAATTTGCTCAAAATTTGCTCAAGATCTATTCCGTATTTGATATACTGTTCGGAGCTCAAAGTATCTATAAAATATGATGAAAACATTGAGAGAAGTAACTGGTCCTTTTGGAACAAGTGGATGAGAACCACTGATTTCTAAACAAAAACTGGATCGAGCATTCCCATTGCTTCTAACAGCGAAAAAGTTTGATCACGATTACTAGTCCCTAAAAGTTGCAGTAGCGCGGGAAGGTCCGCCATGTTACGAAACATTGTTTATAAGCTTTGCTTGATGGGGACTACAATAGCGTCCAAAGATTGACCTCACTTTGAGACGGAAGATGCTCCATCCAGTGTTTATTAGAGATCAGTGATTAGAACAAGTTGTTCGTCAGTGCTTTCGTTTGGCGCAATGTCGTGTCCAGCCTTCTACCATACACTGAGCTGCAAGTATCCTTGACTGACCTTCTTGCTGGAGCAAGTTGTAGCCTTCATGTTTAAGGCGTTTTAAAATTATCAGTGCTTACAGATCAACATATGCATCGTATTTTAATGCAAATAGACATATGTATTCTGATACTATCAGTTTACCAGTAAAGACTGTGATCAAAAGATATACATGAACGAATGGAAGCAATAGTTCCAGAATTCTTAACACCTGGAGGATTTATTTTTAAGATGTTAAAAAGACAGTGGTTGGTAAGAATGTTAGATTACGAAATAAACCTTATTACACGATTCAGGAATTGTAGAAAAAAATCCTTTAGATTGCTGACAACTGCAGATTAAAAATGGCAACAATCTACGCTGGTCTACGCTTTAATCACAATAGGCCTTTACCTCTATTCTGTAGTGCGTATTGCATTCTGAGAGGTGTAATCAAAATTCTAGATGCGAAAATTCGAATTTGTAAATCAACCAGTATTTCAAGTGCTGCATTGTTTGGGTCAGGGAAGAATTCATATCATAACATGGATATTAGTGGCTGTCAAACTCATCCTAGCTACTTACAAAATTTACCACGATGTGAGTGTACGTATGGTCACCTTCGTTCTCAAATACTACCGCAGTGACAAGTAGACACGTGCGAAGCATCTCATGAAAGGCTGGTTTGTTCAAAAAGTTGAGGTTTCAGGACTATTACATTGAATACAACTCCAAGGAATAAATATAATGGCCTATTCTCTTATTCTGACAATTCATGGTGCTGGGCTGTGTGATTGCCATTCATCCCAAGATTTAAAGCTGATGTACAGTTTTTATGTTAATAGCTTTGGATTTAACATCGTGTGGATCTTGATCATCTTCTATCATTGCATTGTTCTAATCACACATTTTTTAAAGTTTATTGTCGCAGAAGTAACTATTGCATTTTTATATGCTTGTTCGAAATATGTGGAAAAAATGGTTAACTATAAAATATTAATGCTACATAATTATGTTATATAAGTAAAATCATGCCGCAGCTTATGCCCAAACAACTGATGGAATGATTACTCTTTAAACTTAATGTTCCCACAAATTTTTAAAATCAGAATAGAACACATGCTTACTAGTTACAAACGGACATTTTATTGCTTCAATAAGCCATGGCAGCTCTCATTACATCACTTCGACAACTAATTGCAGACATAAAAACAAGTATTTTCTCCTGGTGGTACTACTACTTTACATAAAAAAAAGAGCGGTAATGACATAAGACAAGCCATAACTTCGTCTGTACAGAATAAAGAAGGGATGGCCAGACTGGTTTGAAGTAAGGGTCACTCTGAAGAAATCAGAAAATTCTGCAAACGGCAAGGCTGTAAATCATTTATCAAACTCAGTCACAGTTTTAGGTGTGGGCCGACAAAGTCATAGACCTATATCCCCCGCCCATAATGGCCCTGACCTTAAAAATACGTATTTTCCTATACGTATCTCTTGAAATTAGATGGTAAATAGGAAACAATATCCAATGGAGGGAATACGGTGACTCAAGATCCTACACAACACGATTATGCATAACGCGCTTTGCTGTGCATGCCGTCATAGGGACCGTAAGCTATAATGGTCTCAGGGCCTCCAAACTTAAAATACCGGCACTGATGAAATTGAATTTTAAAACAAAAGCTTCGCTATAGCTGTTCCACCACTTGCATTACCTAAACTCATATAGTTATAATTCTTACACAACCACTGAAATAGTTAAATACGGTACATATTGTTACAAAATGAAGCTGCACCCAGCCACACATAAGATGCTAGAATGCTACACATAGGTAGTACAGTGTATTCAATTACACCTTCGTTAGTGCAGGGGACATCACCAAATAAAGAAATCGCCCCTCGAGTATTTCAGAACCTCATCATTATCATATCCCTGTCATCTGCAGGGCCTCTATGATGCTGCTGAAAGCATCCAAGTTTGTGACTTCTGCCTAGAAGTGCATTGCCTTTGCGTTTGCGGAATGGTAATACACGTCGAGTAGAATCTTGAATACTTGAAGGGAACGGCCACCAGTCTCTTTCGGGACACCTATCTACTAATTCAGAATGTCTGCCATCAGAATCGTCTCTAAACTTGTCACCAGATTGAAACTAATGCATCAAGGTACACAACAATATTTTAACTGCAAAGTAAATAACCACGTGCAAGTATAAAACGCATTAATTTTTAAAATATCTTCACTGCACGCTGACGGCCATAAATAGCAAGATATAGATAGAGGTGTAACAAGTTTAAATTTAGGGGGAGGGAGCAGGAGAGACAAGTGAGAAGTAATTGCTGAAATGCACAACTGATTCACTGATATGAAAATTTTCAGGAAAAGATAAGTCGCACGGAATTATCACTTTAATGTTATGTTGTCTTCATCTCTCTCTGCAATAATAGGAAATACGCCTTTTGCAAGATATGTTTGGGAAATCAGATTTAAACGCTTTTTTTAAGCAAGTCACTGCGGGTGTTGGAACGTAAAAATTTTGTTTATAATTTTATGCTTCGATTGTCAAACCAAGAACCATTTACAACGCTAAGGCCTAGGGCTGATACTTTTGTGATTATAGTTACACAATGGTAACATCACAATAATATTTGCTTAAACTAGGACGAATCGGAAACGTTTTTGTAACTAAACGTTTTAACTCCTTGCTGACGCAGCCTCGTGGAACCAGTATTCATTCTAAACAAGGTGTTTAAGCCAATCTGAAGTCATCACCCAACCCGACTTAACACAACAATAAAGAGTGTTGGGTACTTCATAAGGGCTGAGAAAAGCCACTCCTGGAGATGATTTTTAAAATTGTTGAAATAGACATTGTATTTCTTAAGATTGGCTTAATGGACTTTTGTTGCAAATACCGCAGCTTTCAGCGCTCCTCCCTCCTTACACTTTTCTATGCTTAGTTGAAAGAGAAAAATGATACGAATAAATACGATACTTGTAAATCATAAACCTGAAGTAGAGGAGCATACGAAACAATCATAAACTTCTCATAGAACGAGTGTTTCAAGGTCAGTTCCTTTCTATGTCACTCCATCCCTCCCTTGATTCTTCTCTTTCACGTCCATTTCAAACAAGGAGTGTGACCTAGGACGTAAATTCTAAACTATCAGATGCTCTTTCACCTTTTCATCACCAACTTGCTTTGTCTGGATAAGCTTCATGTGACTCCATATGCGAAACAAATACAGCCAAGAAGAAAATATGACACAACTGAAGGCACGTCTGATAATAGACATTTCAAAAACACACATAAAAAGTGACATAATGCCACTAACATGCCAATTACTGAAATTCCAGGAAGGAGCTTTTGGAAGCCTAATTGGAGCGAGTGGAGGGACATGCATTTTCTTATCAAAGAAAATCTCTATTAAAGTTAAGCTTGCTTGAAAATCCTAAAATTTGGCTGATATTATCTGCAGACATTTAGCTATCTTCTTAACTTAATTACATGGCGGTATTTAATGACATTGTCACTAATTATCATAACTTCCGCATATATAATTTGCATAAAATTGGCGGGGGGTGGAGGTATAAAGGAACCTTAAATAGTGAGCCTTTCGGTTTTGGCAAGTTCTTTTTATACTTTTATTATTCTATAGTTATAAAATGAAAGAGTTTTCACAATGTGCTTGTAGTGCAGTTTCCTGCCAAACCTCATAAAGTTTAAAAAATGCTTTCGGTAGCATTTGAAAATGACTTCATAGTTTGAAGTGCGGGTATTGACCGAAATTATTTTATGTCAAGATGATTGAAAGTAAATTTTAGGAAGATGCCGAGAGTTTCAGCTTTAAAGAGTATACACACGTAACCCCCCTCCCCCGCCAAAAATAGTTTTAAAGCATATATCGCTTTAATTACTGCAGACAGCAAGTGCTTCTTAGCTACACTTGGTTTCTTCCAACTAGGAACCGTAAGTCATTAGTGCTAGATATCAACCTTCCGAGAAACTTGATAGTCTCGCTTATCCACTCTGATTTTTCTTGAACTCTATGCCTTACAAGGCATTTCCAATTTTGCACTCTTTCCTTGTAAAGTAAGACTGAACTGTCCTATTACCCTACAAAATGGTTGCAGACTCTCTTTAACACTGAACAAGCACTTTACATTATCAGTTAGCGGTCTTCATTTTATCGTTCTTTACACAATTACTTTCTTGTCTTAGGACAGTACACGGCATACAATACTTAATATCGCGCATGTAATCTACAGACCTTAACTAACCAGCAAAATGTTATGGATACCCGAATCAAACTGCGGATCGGCGGAATGATGTACATGTGATGCCTGCTTGTGTTTCTTGTCTTCCATCTTTCACTCAGAAGATCATAGAGTGCATGAGTACAACTGATAAGACTAACATCATCACACAAAAATGCGAGAAATTACTTCTGGATGAAGCATTACAGTTGTCACCTTGGCAACAATTCACGGAGCATTTATTCATCTGCGCCGTGCAAGCTGATTTCGTCTCACAAAATTCCTTGCTGTAACAGTCTCTGTAGTATGACTCGACCGTGTTTTGTTTGGTGTACACCTTACCACACATTGTTTCAGGAGTGCGGCAAGTTTTAGAGGTCAGCACTTTGCAGTCCCTCCATTTGTTACTACTGAAGCACTGGTAGCAGCGGAGTCCCTTCACGGTAACTAGGGGGAAAACAGAAATAAAGTTACCCTTTAATGCGCAAATAGCTATCAAGTCAAGATGAGAACACTCTGCAGCTCTGAGAACATGATTGATGCTTTAGTCATTTTTAGCTATTACCGCAGGAACCTAAACTCTCCATATTCTATAGACGATTTACAATGTTGAAATATCTACCAACGTCTATACAGCTATTATTAAGGCACCAGATCATGCATTATGGACAAAGTTCTTTGTTGTACCATGATCCCCCTCTTGTTGAACATTAAATTCTGTCATCTAAGCCTACCGAACGTACAATTGGCATCGGAATTGATGTAGCTGGGAGTCCCTCCATTGTGGCACATCATTAATTTTCTGGTATTTACTTGTAAGTATCAAGCCCTGTACAGCTAAACAAATGTCTTTAGCAAGGTTCGGTAGGTATTGGATGTTCGAACAGTTTCTTTGTGGTAGGGCCTACAGAACATCACGATAACACGAAATAGCGAAGCTCTTGTCAGAGTACAGAAAGATCTTGAAAAGGAAGGAATGAAACTTGTACTCAGATTTCCTTTTATAATAGCTGATAAGAATTGGATTGATTGATTGGTGCTAGGTGGTTGTGTAGAACTGTCAGATGAAAGGTAGACCTGGCTTTTCCTACGATGCGGAAGCAGTCATCGTATACCTCTTACCACAGTCTTGGATTTCGAGCAAGTGTTGCTTTATGGAAGAGTCAATTTACTTTATAGCGGTTTCGGATTTGCAGTTTCGTGCTATCGTTCTGTTTGGATACATGATTTCGTAGAACCTTGGTTTCGAAATAAAACGTTCTGTCCTCCGTCATGCTCAATCCTTGTCGCTCGTTACTTTTACGCTTCATGTGCATCAGTGTCACCCTCTGCACATTCCTCACAATATCAAAACAATCTATTATAAATATGGCTGCAGAATCACAACCATATTTAGAACAAGTGTATTTACCATCATAGATTTTAATAAATTTTGGTAGGTGAATGTTTTCAATGTTTCCACGGAAGTTGACACCAAATTGATCTTCAATGGCTTCTGTCAAGCAAACAATCCCTATTTAGCAAACCACTATCACCAGTCCACCAGTTAACATGTCTTTTTACGTTTGATTGAATGATTCATTCGTAATAAGTCTAACTAAATTGCTGCTATTTACTTGAAAGTGAATGGCTACTTGTGAAATGATGGATGTCTGTCTCGGCCGTTTGCAATTTGGTATTTCTTCTATTAAAGGCAACGTCCTATTGACAGTGTATTGATGATTGTTGGTAGTCTGTGTAAATTAACACCTACTTGAAGTGACGTCAGCCCCTATACACACGCTCAGTACTAAACCCTTCACTGCTGTAATTAAATCAGGCACCGCCATATGTTGAAATTTTTTATTTAATACAGAATGATCTATGCCAGTCTTGTGAACCATACGGAATAAGACAAGGATGTATCTTGCCCCTTTTGTACAATAATGACTGTCTAATTTCCATAAGTTTGTTAGTACTGAACATAGAGTGAGGAGCGCTTTGAACATAAAGGGTGGTGGAGTAAATTTAAGTCGTTCTTTGTGGGATCGACTATACTCATGCTCGACGTTCATGGAATATTATCACAGAATGCAAGCAGGCTGCATACTATAACAAGTTATGAAAGGCAAAGCTTATTTTCTAAATTGCTGACTGGAAAAAACTAATTTATGTTAATCCTTAAAAATTCTCCCCACCTTGACTTGTTATATTATTATTTCTTTTATATAAATCAACTAACAAAAAACGTTGTTTATTATCGGAAGATATCACAAGAGTTTCCAATGCCCAGTCGTCTTCAAGAAAATAGCAACGATGACTAAAAAGATTGTCACCCATCAATTTTGTACTGTTCTGGGTTTTTTATCTGCTCCCCAATTGATAATGTGTTGGAATGCATTATTATGACTGCCATTTGATAATTTATGTACCCAACAATTGACATATTTTGATCCTTTCCTGAAATGATCGTCAAATTTTTTTTATTGCTAATGTTTTTTATCTCGTCGCTGTTTGGAGTTTCCATAGTCAAAGGAAGGGAGGGTCTTCAAACATCGTCATCAGATTCCTTTAATTATTAAAGCAATAACAACTAGTATAGCTAGTATAGCTAGGCTCTTTTCATTGAGATAAACTGCAGTTTAATGTCTCTGATTTTAATTCTGATTTACAGCGATATGCCAGCAGTTGTATGCTTTAATCACTACTATCACTTCAAAAACTACCACATACTGTTCAAACTGGCTTGTGGAAAACTGTCTAAGATATCACTTCTTTAATCCATGGTATTTCAAACTCCATAAACGCAAGTGATGGGGTGATATAATTACCACATATTGACCTCAAATTACCTTAATCGCTAGGTGACATTGCATAACCTTGGCATATGTGACACACTCGAAATTTTGTCTTTCTAAATACATTTATATAGTCTACTTGACCTAGTTAATTTTGCTTTATCGCCAAACATAACTAGGTCAAATTGACTAGATTTCCATCTATCAGATTGGAAACCACCTGGACTGTTCAGATAGAGCATTGTAAAAGAAGCAATTTTCTTGCCAAACAAAGATCGGATTTCCATTTTATCCAACAATAATCTTTTGAATCCCTGTGGTCTGACATCTATATTTCAGCACAGTTGGTATGGTCTGATGACTAGCTTTTTTAGAGAATACATTTTAAATTTGTTGCGGCTGCAAACCAGATTAACGTTAAAATGGCATTTCATAACCCTGCAAACTTGACTATGAAGAAAAAAGTAAGCTACCAAACTACGATATGACACCCACACTGTTAGAAACGTGATGTATAGTCGTAATGAGAAGATGTATTAGTGTGTAGAATTATTTAAAACAGCCAGTAAATTGTGGGACATTCTGCTATGTCGTACAATATTCTGAATCCCTCTAGAATGATAACATGTTGTTTAGAAGTTGAGCGAAACTTGTTGACATCTCTACATTAACAACCTAACAAGTTTAAAGCATCAGACACAAACAACATCAGTCAGTTGCTCTTTGACTTTGGTAGAGTTGTCCAATGGCAATCATCAACTGTATGTTTCGCTGTGGAAATTAAAAAAGCAAGATCGAAACATAATTTCTGAAGTAGATATGGCAAAACGTGCTCATGTCATTATTTAATAAAAGGGTTCATCAGACCAAAGCTCTTGGTAACTAATGTGTTGCAGTGGTCATAACACATTGTCTGTATTAACAAAAACTTTAGGAAGTCGTTCTCATACGTGACACGGGAATAGGCAGCCTCAGCTTGAAAACAGGATAGGTACTGACCTGTCATGTACCTTGGCTTGACATGTAAAGGTAACTAGGGATTTTATTATGTTTGGCTATCCTTTCCATCTTTTTGCAGTGGAAGCTGTATAAACGGAGATTTTCGTCAGCTGCCAATCTCAAGCATACGATTTAGTTTAAATGAGTTCTTGTAATTGTTGGAATCCATTTA
>JAAAKL020004881.1:0-20210 GCA_010016065.2 Carybdea cf. marsupialis auct. non (Linnaeus, 1758)
GGTACGGGGGTGGGGGGGGGGAGGGGGGGGGGGTGGGGGGGGGGGGGGTGGGGGGGGGGCGGGGGCGGGGGGGGGGGGGGGGGGGGAGGAGATTACTAAACTACACTACTGCACTTCGCTCCTCTCAGAACCACCGAAAAACAGTACGGCAGGTTGACTAAAGCGGGTAGAAGCCTCCCAAATATAGGTCCCTGCTTGTCATATGATGTACACAAGACAAAAATTTTTAAGATGACTAGAAAACGATGCTGTTTGTAACTTCTTATGCAAACACCAATGTGCTTTACTTTGTCACTTACTTTCATATTGAAGGGGTGAATATCTTCAGTCTGAAAACAGAGGGCATGAATGATAGAGATTAGATAGGCGTTACCCTCTGTATATTAAACACAATCTAATCTTATAATATATCGATACTTATTTAAATCAAGTAAATATTCTACTAGTCGATTAATCAGGTACAAGACTAATCAACAACTATTCGATGAAGTTTTGTATTTCAACTCTAGCATGTGATCATGACAACTATAACACATCAAATAGAATAAAGAAGAGCAAAAATCACGCTGGCTTGCTAATGAAACGTCCAAATTTTCAAGAACCTAATTCTGAGTATGAAATACATTGTAACCATTTACGTTCTGCCCTTAATTTAACAATTTCAATAGATTTGATTACATTCCAGTGAAAAACAGTACATAGAAGTATGCCCTCGTTTCTTTAGAACAGCTTCTTGGACCTTCCTTTTTGCTTCAGTGACAGAAATTGTTATCGGTGCTTCAAGATAATTTTTGGTTGTATTAGAGCCGTACCATCCTAAAGGGTAATCTTTTCCAGGGATAAGTATAAAGGGTGATATTTAAATACTGCAACCCAAGGTAATGACAGCAACCCAGAGCTCAGAGAAGCCGGTTTCTTTGCATAGAGTTACTGATTAAACACGTTACAGATGATATTGATTTCATTGACAATATCATCAGCCTTTCTCTGTGGTACTGAAAGGTGAAATCAGCTGATCCTAGCCAACATGACGTATGAAAAGATACTTTATGTCCAATAGCTGTCACGCACAGTCACACAACTCATGAACACATTTAAAATCATGCACGTCATTGCGTGATAACTTTTTAGTTGCTTTTCCATGGGATTTCAATTTATTTTATTTATATTTAAATAGTTTTCTTCTAAGATTCTCCGTCAAACATTAGCGGAACATACTTTGTCAAAATTACTATCTCTCACATACTTTCGTAATATAATTTTATAGCTTGAAAATAAGTCTTGACTGCTGTGAGTATATTACTGCCTCGTTTCTTGATATTAATGACTCCTGCATCCCAACTTGAAGATAGTCCTTAAAATACTTGAGTAAAACTTAGCTGAAAAGGCCGCCATGCGACGGAATCCAATAGGACATCATCATAAGCAGCACGATAATATTGTAGGAGAGTAATCGCTGGGGAATCGATCCATTTTCAGTCTTTCCCTGGTTCTCTGTTCTACAGAGCCATTGTAAGCTACAAATATAAATGGATACATATATATATTTAGATATATTGATGGCATGTTCGATTTCGAGCGCAGCCTATTGCCCATTCAGAGTGAACAATGTCCTTGGGAGTGAGCACTTTTACAGGGTCGTCTCCCGTTGCCTTCCCCAACCGGCAGTCTTTTTATCGGGCCAGGCGGGATTCAAACCCACAACCTCTGGCAGACCACGCCGGCTCGATGTACGCTACAAATATACGCCTACCAATTTTGATGAATGTTATAAGGTATCATGAATTTCTGAATCAAATATTTTATTGTTTATTATAGCTAGATTGCTTAACCTGTGCTAGTCGTTCAGCCTTTTTAAGTAGTAGGCCTAAAGGTTGTATTTAGCATAAGTGAGTTGGATCTTGACGTGATCAGATAACTTTGGTAGAAAGTCGTATTCAGATTCGAGTTTCCCTTTATCTTAGAGCGTGACCGCACATCACAACCAGCGCAAACTTTGATCCGTTACTTTTTTACTCGTTTACATGCGAGACATAAACTCTCGCTGTGCATACACAGCTCGAAATTCAAACGCAAGAAATGTATCCCCACACAAATGACCCGCCATTTAATTTCGCTAAGTTCACCGACAACTCATACATAATACTTTTTGTAACAAGCCTATATTATTTTGACGGCCTTTTGGACAGATGCAAAACAGCAAAGTTTACTTTTTGAAATTGTTTCATGAGCTTTAAAATATTTATTAAGTTTCATTCCACTCTAAATGAATGAAGAAAATCATGTTTGATTCCACTTCGAAATCATGAATTTCATTTATCTACAATTCAAACTAACTTATCTATAAATTCGTTCAATATCCTTTCTACGGAGACAAATTTTGTGGAATTCGAGTAAATAACTTATCGTGGGTTGTCCCTTTGGGTATTTGTAAATGGGGGAAGGGACATAATAAAGAGTGAGCTTTCCCTTTGATGGCAAGGTACGGAAGGCGGCTTATTTTGAGTTGTAGGCCTACCTGGGGAGTGTGACTGGGATCAGGCAAGTCATCAGGGAGACTGTGACTCACGAGATCCCTTTCTGCTTATGTTCTGACTCAAATTATTTGTATCCATGGCAAATATTCACTGTGTTATGGTCGTCTTTAAACGTTTCCGTGATAGTTGTAAGTTGCTACGATAAATATAGGCCAGTTGGAAAGCTTTTGAAGGAAAACGTGCACTTTAAAATGCATTTTCCTTTCCTATTTCAGAGGGGAGCCTTGGAATGGGTACAGTTGAAACAGAGATTATGAAACATGAGTGTTTCAAAATCTCTGGTTGAAATCGTAAATCACTATGCTAAGAAATTACTAGGCAGAATCATCAACCATCCGCAATGATTATTTTGGACGCCATATTAGGTTCACCACATTTACTCAAGTGTTTTAATTGACTAGCCGCCAAGTTCGAAAAGTAAAAGAAGTGACAAACATGGCTGATGGAGCTGAGAGAGCAGAAGAATCGGTGCGGAAAAGAGCAGCTGTAGTAGAAGATGCCGCTGGTACACTTGATGATAATGAAGAGGATGAAGTTATTGGACCGATGCCGCCAAAACCCAAAAAACAAAAAAAGAAAAAAGGTTTGCATCAGCATTGTTGATTAATCATGTAAGACTTTGCGGATGTAAGCATTAGATCTGCAGCTGATAAGCATCGGAGCTTTCGACTGTGGGCGCTAGGCATAAATTAGAAGATAATTAAGAGGACTGCGGAAGTCTGAGGCTTCTTTTTCTTTTTTATAGTATAGGTTTTGACCATATCTGTGTCTGTAATGCATAGAGCTAATGTGTATATACGTTACTGAAGTTCGAAGAAGTCTTGCGTGTCAGTGCATTCTTGAGTATGTGCATGTTAGTTGGATTCTTATGACAAGGCCTATGGGGATAAGAGCCTTGCCCATGTGTCACATACCGGAAGTTTGGAAGTGAAATGCCACTTTCCCCTAGTTTTGAGTTGAAATAACCATCGATATGCATGCATTGTATAGCCTACCGGTATGCATAAATAGATATCATACTTTTTTTACCAATTGTGTAAGCAAGATTCTGAAGAGGATGGGGTTGCCAAATCTGAAATGCCTAAGTCACCACTTTCGGGGTGTATTGAGAACGCTACCCCAGAGGTTACACCTAAGAATACTGGTATGTGTTTAGGCTGTTTTCTGAAATCACATACTGCCATTGAAAAATTTGGTTCTAGACTTCACAATCCGCCCTCAAAATTGGACTGTTTAGGTGTTTTTTAGATATTTTATGAGGATTATAGGGGCCAACCGCTTCCCATTTAAGTATTCAAGTTGATAATGCACAAATTTCTTTGGTACTTCCACAGCAATATTCTTTAGCCAAATATGTGAAGTTAAATTTTCAACAACTAAAAATGTCATATTTATACCCTGAAGTTTACTATTATAAAAAAAAGAGCCTACAAATTGATCTGGAAAATGATATGTTAAGTTGATTAGTGGGTACAGTGTATATATTAAGGTTTCAGGAACATTTAAAACCATGGGCTTAAACACTTTGGCCAATGGACTAATCTGGCCCAGAAGCAAGTTATTTTTTGATAGCAAAGGTTTTCATGATTTATGGATGACAACGATGACGATGGTGATGATGGAATACCTTAAAGTGTTGAATACATTTTACCCTAAGACTTTAATCAGGTTTTGAAGATGTCATGAAGCATAGACAGATCCTTAATAACAGTTTTTCACGAAGGATCCCTTTTCAGTTAACATTAATAAAGCCAAGGATGAATCTTGAATAGTGCTTGTTAATCTCTGATATTTTGAATCAACTGTAGGCCCCTATATATATTAGAGATTTGAAACAAAGTCAACTGAAGTTCTGTTCTGCGTCTTTAGAACAGAAGTGTTTCTAGAGTTGAGAACCCTTGGAATAGGGTTGGAAGAAAAAATGGATGACAGTTATAGGATATTGACATCCAGTTTTACACAGTATGAAGGCCATGAATCCTTGTGGTGTCATATTTTCTTTTTCACATGTATCTTTTAAAAACTTGCAAAGGATAAAATAAACCGCTAGAATGGGCTCTCTTAGTGCATGCTGAGATCGAAAGGTGATGGAAGAAGTGATATTTGAGACTGCTTATGAAGAGAACCAAAAAGATAGACAGAAACTGTTTGTGAAGTGAGTAACAGATGAATTTGTAATATATGTAATCATATGATTGGGATTTTTATTGTTAAGTCCACCCTTTCTATTTATATATGTATGTTCCAGTTCTATTTCTGACCTGTAGGCCTACTCTGTTTATAGAAAGGAAAGAAGTAGTTGTCAATATTTGTAGTACATAATCTGATACAACAATTTGATTTCTTGTAGTATTAGAGTTTGAGCAGGTCTATTTAAAGAATCTTCCATTGGTGGAATCGTATGAAAAGAGCTATATGCACAGGGATGTTATAACACATGTAGCAGCATCAAGGTAGGTCCCTGGCAAAGTTATGGAGATGTAATCCTACAATTGAAATAATATATTCAATATCCACCCTCTCTCCTGTGCATCTAGTCATCATCAGGGTGTTTTGTACCCATTCATAGATAAGTGTAGGCACACATTGCTATCATCTATCATGATCTTTCATTCTGTGCATCATCAGTGGTTCTTGTAGCTTTGGTCAGTGACATACAATTTCCCTTACCAATATTTGTTAATTAAGATGTCCTAACTCCTCCTCTCCCTTAATCCCCAGGAACTTGTAGTCAGATGGTTAAGTTACACTTGTTCAACGGAAATTACCAGCGTATTCATATCATCTCATGAACTAGAACTCTGTCAAAACAGTTATTTTGTATAATTTCATCATAACAATAACATTATTCCTATGTTTAATCATTAATTTGAATTGTCACAGGTTTTACAAGATCTTGCTACATTTGTTTTCATACTGTGTGTGGTAGTCATTAGTACAATAATGTATGACATAAGTTGTAAACAAATTTAACGATACTTGCCAAACCGTTTGTAACCACACTCAAATCACACTGTATTTAATGTAAAAAAGGTATCCTTTGACCTATCTTCTTGAGTAATCATAAATACTGTAAATATTTGGTATGCCATATATACAGTAGCCTTTGACTGGTTTAATCAGTTGTGATCAACATGAAGTAATCCTAAACAGCTGAAGACAGCAACATTGCCAGATCTACCATAGCAATTCGTTCATAGAATTCAGCCGAATGTCTCTTAGATATTGTCATCAGATATCATGATCACTTTTAGTATGTAGTATATAAACTGGAACAATGCAGAATGCCAACTGCAAATTGTATTGTGTCTTCCGGTCATGTCTTGCAATGCTGCTGCCCTCACATTGTCCTTACATAATAGTGTTGGCTAGGTCCAACTCTTTGTTGTCATGTGTGATGTGTCCAAACCATTCTAGCTTCCTTCTTTTAATCGTTGATAATCTTGAGCCTTTCAAGGTTTTCAGCTTTTTATAAGCAAACTTTCATCTTTAACACTTTCATTGGTCCTTTGGTATATGTAGAAGCTTTCTGCTGCATTTCATTTCAAACAGATTGATACTCATTTCTGATTCTGCATCAATCATTGATGATTTGCTGTTCTATGTCATAGTTGATATAACTATTGCCATTATAAACCTTAACTTCATCACAAGCTTGATATCTTTGTTTTTCCAGATGGTACCCAGTTTAACTAATGGAGATGTTTCTATACCAATGTTCAGGGGAAGCAGATGAGGCATTAGAAGGGACAATCATAATTTTTGCACAACCCCATCACATAGGTGTTTTTGCTTATTCAACTCATATAGCTCCGACCAGGGATAGTTGCCTGCCCTGATACACATGGGTTGTTCTACCAACTGAGCTGTTTTGAATGTCTCTCTTGTAACGTTTAAAGTAGCCATTTTGAATTTCAGTCAATGCCAAATATTTGTTTGTTTATGGTGTTGAAAGGATGTGTCAAATAGATTGGGGTTATCAACCTTTAAAAGAAATTGACAGATTTCAACATGCCTAACACAAGTTGATACATTTTATTAAAACCAACAAGATTTATGATTACTCTTCCATGTAGAATGAAAGAAAAAATAGAGAAGTATCACCAACTTAGCAAGTGACTGGCAATGTAGCAAGTTGTTAATTGTTAATTATTAATGTATAGTTACTCTTATTTGCATACTCTTAGTTACATACAAGCATCAGGTAACCTTATGATATTCCTCTACACAATACCTAATTAGAATTTGTGCATGGTTACACTCTCCCCTGCTTAACGTAGATACATCCACGGCTATATCTTGTTATGTAAACAATGCAATGATTTAAAATTCGTCATCGGAGTCCGTTGTGTCTTCAGATTTCTGCCTTGCCTGTTGGAGATGTGTCATCCTGAGTAAACGAAGTGTCTTCCACGGTCATATACTTCCCATGATACCTGTCTCATATATATCTCCGTAAGCGGTATTCTGCAATGCAAATTCACGTGCAGGCTAGACGGGGAATTTCGTAAATCTTGATCCACTATAGAACCAACGTCAGTTTTTGAGCTTGCGGCAAGAAACACGCTTATCACGAATATGATCTTCGTCACTAAGGATCTGTTGCTTGAACAACAGCAAAACGACATTTCCGATGTCATGCTTCTCTGTTCTCCGATTTCTTCTTCCGATGTCATGCTTCTCTCTTCTCCGATTATGGGTTTGAATTCAGCCGGTGACATACTTTCTATTTGTATAGTATCCTTAAACCTGCACTATATTCTCTGTGATCAGGCTATGACGTATACTCGCTGCAGTTCTCAGATGGCACGTCATACGAAAGAGTGAGGTGGACTTTCCTTACAGCAAAATGTTGCCTACACCTCTTCTTAACCCTTTAAAATGTCAATTACTTGCTGGGAGATCATCAACTCTGGTTCTTGATCTTTTAGAACCTTCCTGCATGCCACCATATTAAGATTGTACAGTCTGGCATCCTAACAAGAACAGTTTACAGAACCACCTTCTGCGTTGATAGTGCCTTCCTAAACAAAGAATACGTTTTTGCATACCAAGATACAAATATTCTGATGGTTAATTGTTACTCGACTTATGTTCACAAAATATCTAGCTTCGACGGCTGGGGCTTTTTATCCTATGGGTATAGAAATTGTTGGCAACAGCATATGCTTTAGTATGGGAACTGTAGCTCTCTGTTTACTGGAAAATGTCAAAAGAAAGCTCGAAATCTAATAAAAGAATGGAAACGGGTTTTTCTCTTATATCTACGAGCTTATAAATTTTTAAATGATAAATTAGTGTTAATAACACGCGATTGCTGGGCTTACGTACATTGGCTGAGAAGCCAGTATATAAGCAACTTACATGCCTAACTAGAGGTAAGACTTATTGTCCTTATGTGCTGTCCAATTTTATCAACTTGTTTTCCCTCCTCAATTATTTAATGTAGGAGACAATCTTGTACATCCTTTACATTCTATCACTCTACAAATTTCCGGCAATATGATTTACCCGCAGGAAAATGGTCCACCGCAAGATAAACGAATGGTTGGCGTGCTTGCTTTATATGTAGTTGGGGAAACACCGTGTCCTCCGTCCTAAGCTGTTAACCACGTGGTGTTATGGTGACCAGACGATTTAAAGGCCTTAGCAAACTTCACCTTTCATGATAATTGCCTCTGGTAAAGATGTTCCAATAAACATCTTGTTACCGTGTTACTATCCTGTTAACCTGTAATTCGAAGGGTACGTGCTTATTCAAAGGGGGGGGGGGGTGTAAGTGAGCCTTATCAAGCGAATATAATATGCAAAATACAGCCTATAACTCATGGCGGTCGACATCTTATACTCCATGATGTAATCACAGATTCATCTTGATCCAAAAGGGGAAATTGAAATGCAGGCCCGGAGGAAGCAATTTTCAAGTGATGCGGCAATTTTGGCGAGCTGGAAACACAAGGTGTGATGCTACTTTACGTGGATAAAAATTTCGCAGAATTTGCGGCCTTTTTCATAAAATCGCGAGAAAGAAACCATGAAAAATAATGCAAACCGCAGACAAGCACATAAAACCGCAAAATCACGCCTTAGCATTCTTTGTAGAAATGAAAAGAACGGAAAACAAAGAATTAAGGCATTTGAAGTTGCCCTATAATTTTGGGGAGTTATATGACTCAGCACGTTTATCAAATCTCATTAGTAAAAATTGTTTTATGCGAAATAGTTTTTTTTGCAAATAACAAAATTCTTATCTTGGCAGCAAAAAAGTCCTGCGGTTCCAGCCCTTCCCTGAAATGACGTATTTTTGACTAGACATTAGAGAAATGGGAAATAATTCACCATCAGGAATCCATAACAGATAACTTGTCAGATACTACCGATTCCTGTGCACAGTGATTTCAAAACATAAGCGAAGAAAAACAATAGGGGAAAGTGATGAAGTCACAAATCTAAAGTTTTGGAAGTAGAAGATTTGACTCCAGATATCTAAAGGCAAACCTGGAATAACCTGTTTTCGCAAAATACCCGATATGTACTATATATATTGTTTAAACTAGAGGCGTTTCAATCTCAAAAATCTCTGGTCAAAACTTTGTTGATATTCCTTTGTTCCTTTCGTTACGAACCACCATCATATAACAAGGTTTTGTAAGAGACATTTAAAACTTTGAAAGCTGATATCTCGATGTCGGGAAAGGGAAACACTCTCAATTTTGACCATTGACATTCTTACTAATAGGGCAACATCATTTTTACAAAAAAATTTTTACGGTTTTATGCACCTTTTCCCTTTTCTGAAACTCCTCCTTTTCCCGATGTTCCTTCAGTTCCACCCTTAGGCCCTTGTTGATCTCCATTGCCCCCACCGGTTTCCCCACCAATAACGGTCTCATTTTGACTACCATTTCCATTAGACTGACCTGCATTACTGCTTCCACCATTAGCAGTCCCCATTCCGCCATTTCCCTCTCCTTCTTTGCCTTGAAACTGCTGGTTCGAACTTCCGACACAAGTTCCTGTGTTGCTATTACCATTCATATTGCCATTGGTGTTGCCGTTGCTATTGTCATTGCCGTTGCCGTTAGATCCACCATTATTTCCAGCTCCCTTACTATTACAGTTGTTGCTACCAGTACCAGCCGGAGACGGCTTTTCACCATCCTGCATGTCACTACTATCCGCAGCGGGACCTTTGTTATTGCTGCAACTGTCTGGATAGTTGTTCCCAGCATTCTCCGTATTTGCATTATTGCCATTGTCACTTTGGTTATTTCCCATGGAGCTACATCCGTCATTTGAGTTTGCACCTTGTGGATTACTACTATCATTTCCATTATTATTGGAACTACTCGCAGCCCCATCAGTTCCAGTGCCACCACTATTGCAATTTGTATTGCCAGAATTATTGTTACCATTATCACCGCTATTGTTCGAATTATCAGAATTGTTGTTTTCATTGGCAGCATTTTTGTTTGTATTACTACCCCCATTACTATTACCATTACCATTGCCATTGCCATTACCACTAGCATTACTACTGTTATTTTCACTGCTGCTGCAACTCTGACCATTCTTGTTATTTCCAGAGTTACCTTTGCTGGCAGCATTCCCATTCTGTGGTTCATTAGCACCTGAAGCTCCATTACCGCCATTAACATTATCATTGCTGTTTCCATTCCCATTCCCATTCCCATTGCTACCTTTATTCCCACTAGCATTGCCATTGTCCTTCCCATTCCCATTCCCATCCCCACTGCCATTAGCACTTCCATTCCCACTACTATTCTCATTCCCATTCCCATTCCCCTTACCCTTTTCATTCCCATTCCCATTACCCATACCACTGGCATTGCCATTGCCCTTACCACTGCCATTACCATTATCATTGTCACTACCATTACCATTACCATTGCCATTATCATTGCCATTACCACTACCACTACCATTACCATTACCATTGCCATTGCCATTGCCATTACCATTGTTATTGCCATTACCATTACCATTACCATTACCATTGCCATTATCATTGCCATTATCACTACCATTACCATTACCATTACCATTACCATTGCCATTGCCATTACCATTGTTATTGCCATTACCATTACCATTACCATTACCATTGCCATTACCATTGTTATTGCCATTATCATTACCATTACCATTACCATTGCCATTACCATTGCCATTGCCATTACCATTGCTTCCACTGCTACTACCACCACCACTTGGTCCTCCCTGTCCTCCACCTTTCTGGTTACCAGTGTTTCCACTACCCTGCCCAACATTCTCTCCCTTTTCCATTCCAATTCTACTTCCACCATTATTTCCTTCCTTGTTTTTCCCATTACTCCCACCACCACTAGAATCATTGCCTGAATTATCAGTAGCACCCGTCGAGCTACTGCCTGAAGCAATATTTGACCCTTCAGACTCCCCAGTACTTCCTTCCCTTCCACTACTAGGTCCCATGCTACCTACGTCGGAACTGCTGTTACTACCTGCAAAGTTGGCATTATCTTGGGACTCCATTCCCATGATCTGTGACTGGTACATTGTACATTTCTTCTTATCAAAGCTTCCCTTGGCAACATTCATTTCATAACGATTCTCGAAATTTCCCTCCGGTTTATACAGGGCTACAACCACTGTACAAACCATGTTATTCTGATTGTAAGTTGCACGCGCCATTCCAAATTGTGCCGTGGACTTCCACACCACTTGAGTGAAATGGAAAAACTTTCCACTGTTTGGTGACGACTTGAAGTCATAATCGCCAACACAGACTTCCGAGTACCTGAAATGAGAAGTATGGAAATTATCGGCATTCAATGAAAGAGGAAAAGCAATGTCTTGTGGAGAGGAGATTTATAGGAGTATGGCTTAGAAAACTAGCACCTTTCAAAAAGTTTTCTGATTATAAATGACCTATTACGAATAAAAATTTTAATCTCAATTCGATGTTTCAAGAAGAACGAACAACAAAACATAACAGCATTGTAGCAAAGTAGTGCTGATCTTCGTCGTTAATGTCGATGTGTCAAAAAAGTGGACCATTCTTCCGGCATTATCAGATACGGTAACCAAGTAGCTGTTAAAACAGTTGCTCTTTTGCATATTGAAGATTATCTTAGGAAAAGCCTAACGATGTTGATAATAATAACACAGCAAAGGAAAAGGATTGATCAGCGATTCAGTTGTAAAATAGTTAAAATCTCAAAGAGATTTGGTGGTTAAAGCGGATAAGATACTGGGTCCTGGTAATAAGAATTATTCCTTGTTTTCGTCAATGCGCTTATCAGGAAGCCATTGTGCCCTGGGCTATTATATAGACAGCGGATACCGCTAAATAGAGGAAAATGCCATTAACGATGATGATAATAATAACACAGCAAAGGAAAAGGATTGATCAGCGATTCAGTTGTGAAATAGTTGAAATCTCAAATGAGCTTTGGTGGTTAAAGCGGATGAGATACTGGGTCCTGGTAATAAGAAGTACTACTTGTTTTCGCCAATGCGCTCATCAGGAATCCATTGTGTCCTGGGCTATTATACAGACAGCGGATATCGCTAAATAGAGGAAAATGCCATTAAATGCAGTAATCCAGTTTACTAATGGTCTACTGACCACCGATTGAAAGACTATCCAATTCAAAATATGAAACTCCGTTAACAGAAGTTTTACTATTTTAACGTACTCAATCTTGTTCTTAACGACCAGTTTTATCCCTAAATTTAATTTAATTACTAATTAGCTACTGAAGTGCGTTCTGATCTTATACGCAACCCTCCATATTACAGTGTTTTCACAATTCTAACGTAATCAATCTCACTCTTAACAACCCCCTTTTGCATTTACATGGGATCTGGAGGATCTGAGCACACTGGACGTGCCTGTGAAAGTGGTACCTTTGGATTTGATCTTGTGTAAACAGAAAAACTGCAGTCAAGGCTCAACTTGTGATCCTCACAAAGTTACGGTGACATTAAGTACTATACACCTTAGACTACAGGACTTTCACCCTGTATTAAATACCAACTCACCATTTCCAGGTGGCTTGCTCTGCAGTTAGTTCTTGGCCAGTGTCGTCACATTGCAAAAGCGAATTCTGCCCACTTGTTCTTTTTCCAAAGGACGTGTCACCCGATTCAGCAGCTTTCATAGCAATTTGTGATGCCTTCTGAACTAAGTCCTGACTAATTTGAATCGGAGGCGCTTTGTGGATCGCCCTCAGTTTGTTGTGTGCTTCAAGTGCCGCATCTGAATACTCCTGTGCATCAACAACTGAGAAAAAAACGAAAACCTCATCACTGACATGTCTCCGGCTTATCTGATGTTACTTATGAACAACGGACATGGACAATGTTGTCAACTCATCTCTTATTCCTTGCTCGGAATTCTCAGACTGATGAATAAAAAATACTTCCTAAAATTAATGATAACACAACTTGAAAAATTACATGTTTCTTAATTGATATCCAGCGCTGAATACTAAACATCTCTCCATGTAGCTATATGACGCCACCTTTATGTTGTACAGTAATGTGTAGATTATAACCTGTGCAAAAATGCGTCTCTACATCTTGTTTTGTGAGAAGTAACTGAAAATATCTTAATTATTACCTAACACCTACTTACACACTACACTACATTACACCTACACGAAAAAACAGCCTCCTCCAATTCTTAAGATAGTTGAAGAGGCAAATAACCATTTGCATGCTGTACATGTACAGTAAAAGACCTTCTTTGGACAAAATGAATATACCTGTTTTCAGGAGCTTTTTCTTCGTCGGGTGCATATCATTAGGTTATTTATGTGGAACTATTAATCTTTCAACGACGATTAATGTGGAAAAGTACAAATATTGCATATAACAGCTGTTAACTTGCCAAAAACTCTCAGAATTTCTCATATTAAAATTTAGTACACACCTGTCATACAACAAAAATTTGACGTGGTACGGCTAAACGAACAGCTTAGAACAATTTTGGACAAATATGCATCTTCGTGCCGCTTTACATCTTGGTAACAAACTTTTTAGGCCTTTGTTATTCCAGGTTTTTCCTGGTTCACACAACAACAACACAGGATTGCTTCCCTCTTTCATAAAGTTATCAGACCATGTGAAACAAAGTATAAAATTGATGGTAGATATTTGTCATGTCTTGAGTCGTAGTCAAAAAAAAAAAGACTACGACTCTAGACATGACAAATATCTACCATCAATGGCAACAACTGAAATTCCGTGATAATTTTCTAGTTTTTTACAGGTTTTCCAGATTAGTAGTTAACCTTGTTAAATCAACAGGCTATACCAAGACAATATTACATTATCATCATGACAAACCAGCTAGGTTACAATATATAACAAGGTAATATGTGGAGAACTAACACCACTCCCTGAGATAATGCCTTGAAAGGCAAGAGTCGGGAAAGAGAGTACAAATAAGCAATACGTGACTTCTATCTCAAAGAACTCCATTTCGGGAAATTCTGTCTTCTAAAATCTTGGAATGATTCTAAAGGAAAATCCGGCCAAAGTCAAATTCCCTCGGTATAATGTTTGACTTCATGTCCAAATATATAGGCATAGATGACTCCCCAAAGTAGTACAGGTTCGTTAGCTTTCGACCTGACCAGATGATGTACATGTTGTTTAAAGCAAGAACGTTAGCTTTGCGTGACTTTTTAAGTGACGCAAGGGGGAGATTTGGGTGCCACCAACTGACCATTTCATACTTCCTAACTCAAAACATACCATGGAACTCTATCACCCATTTGCACTTCTTGGCATTATAACCATAGTTAACGTACCTCCTAACTACCGGGCTGAGGGGGGTAGCTCCCACAATACCCCGACAATAAACTTGAAATCATTTGTACGCATGTCACAAAAGATCAAAGTCGCAGTGTTCACTACGTCTCAATAAAACGTAGAGCACGTAGCTGTTGTGATGGAATGAATTACACACCTTTAAATGTTTGCACATTGCTTTGAATCCTGTCTTCATACGGGCAATTGCAAATTTTTTGCCAATACGAATAGTCGTCATTAAAGGACAATAATCTATTTAAGGCGGGGCAGGGGCGTAGGAAATATTTCAAACTTGCGGGGGTCAAGGGTCAACAGTCAAAGGACACTTTTTCATTTACAGAACTCTTAACTACGTGTTGCATTTAAGAGTATATAAAAGGGCATTTTTTGCTTATTGCATAATCTTGGGGGCACGTGCCTCCAGTGCCTGTCTGCTACATCCCTGGGGAGGTCTTAGCTTCGGAAATTACAGATAACATCATTTTCACACTTTATCACAGGATAAAACTGTCGCATGATCACTGTTACTAGCTTTACTAGTTCTCTACCAAAATACAATAAATTTATATATAAGCAGGAGTTCTGATAAAAATCATCGGAATGAGTAGTTCGATATGACTATTTGGCAGGGGTTATCCCATACGGGAGGTTGGGTGGTCATGGCATAAGGTAAGGAATAAAACCGAGAGGTAAATGAAAATCGAAATATGAAAACATAATAAATGTAAATAAAGATAAAGCTTACATGAAAATGTAAATGATACGACGGTGAAATTATTACTGAAACATTTTCAAAAACGTGCTTCTTCCACTGCTTTAGTACTTATAGAGGTAAAGGGCAGGTTGTCTGCGCTCCCCACGCTTTCAAGACTAGGATTTTTCTCGAAGAAACAAAGCGTACTTTTATATACACAAACTAAACCGCTAGAATAATGCTTAAAAATTAAATGCGCAGCGAATAAACTAATATTTTCTTTACAAAAATAGAGGTATTTGTCCCCAAACCCACCTATGCCCAGCTATTACATGCAAAATACTATCATCAGCCACCATCATTACCTAGTAAACATATCATGTGTGGACGCAATAACTGATTTCTGTAAATATGAAAAATACATTTTGCGAGGGGATCACTTCCGAGCATATTCCCCCGCTTTCAGCAGATTACATAAATTTGAGTTACGTTTTTCATGATACTATCTCGTGGATGCATTGATTACAAAAGGACCAGTGCTATATATACAAAACATTGTTCACAATGAAATTTTCATTCTATTATTGGCCTGGTGCAAACAGAGATGTCAACGCAACAAGGTTACATTGAAAAGCACGCTGCAGTCCTTGTAAACAAACAAATGTTTACTGTAACCAAACGCAAAGCAAATATAAGCCGCTTGCGAAACGAGGAAACGGGAACACGTTTAAGGCGAGTCACCCATTTTAAGAATTTTATAAATTTGTATTGACACTTTTCAAATAAACTGCAGCCTGTAACATTTGTATCGCTGAACGTTCACAATCTAATTCTGCTGATATTTAGCAGTCAATAACAACAACAGTATCGTTTTACCATAATACCAAGATCAACAGCCAAAACACCTGCCCAGAGAGAGGCACATTAAAAGTCTTACCTGATCCCCAGGTACTTGCAGCTTCTTCTGATGTGCCCCCATTACCACTGGAACTGCTGCTTCCACTATCATTCATTTTGTTACTAGTACTTCCACCTTTACTACCACTCCCACCATTTTTTTTATGCCTACCCCTATTGCCTCCTTTGCCTACATTGTTACTTCCCTTGCCATTATCAGTTACGCCTGTACTCTTGCTTTTACTGTTATTATCACTTCCACTTTTATTCTTACCGTTTCCATTTTTATCACCACCTACACTGTTATTACCACTATCGTTATTGTTGTTGCTTTTACTCTGACTCCCACTCCCGCTTTTACTACCATTACCATTATCGATCTTATTACCTCTGTTACCACTTCCACTATCACTCATTCGCCCTTTTTTGCTTTCATCTGGTTTCTTATCATCAGTGTCATTATCTTCTTCATTTGCATTATCGCCCTTATTCATACTCCCACTATCAGTGTCCCCTGCTGAGGCATCACCATTCTTGCCACTAGGGCTATTTTCTTTGGCCTTCCTGTTTCTTTGGCTTTCTTTGCCATTGTTACCTTCATTCATAGATTCATTCTCATTTTCAGTTTCACTTCCGTTATTGCTTCCTTTCCCGCCTCCCTTATCTGTTTGACTTCCACTTTTAGAGCCATTTCCTCCACCATCCTTATTGTCCCTATTGCTGTCATTATCACTATCACCAGTGCCATTATCGTTGCTGCCATCACTGTTACCTTCTCCACTTGCCCTCCCATTTCTGTTCCCTTTTCTGCCCTTATATGCATCCCCTCCATTACTACCATCACCATTAACTCCATTATTTCCATTGCCATTATTATTGCTGCTACTGCAATCTCTGTTTTTACTGTCAGGACCTTCAACACCCCCAACATTGTCATCTCCCTTTTTTCCACTACCACTTTTACCACCATTCCCATTATCACCACCACTTCCCCCATCATGATCATTATTAACACCATCTTCAACACTGCCACTATCACTGGAACTGTTCTTACCACCACTGTTCTTAGTTTTGCTACCATTGGCACCACTACCTTTTGCACCACTGCCTTTTACACCACTGCCTTTTGCACCACTGCCTTTTACACCACTGCCTTTTGCACCACTGCCTTTTGCACTACTGCCTTTTGCTCCACTGCCTTTTGCACTACTGCCTTTACCATTTCCACTTTCATTACCACCATCACTACTTTGACTTTCTTTGCCACTGCCATCATCACTTTCACCACCATTCCCATTATCACTCCCACTATCCTTACCATTACTATTATTAAGACCACTTTCAACAGTACCACTACTACTTGCATTGTCTTTGCCACCACTGCTCTTAGTACCACCACTGCTACCATTTCCATGACTACCCTTTGCACTACTACCATTTGCACTGCTTCCTTTCGGCCCATGGTTTTTCCCATATTTACCTCCATTTCCAACACTACTTTGGCCTCCGTTACTACCAAGATTACCATTTTTACCACCATTTCCACTATCACCACTGCTTTTGCTGCCACTATCATTTTCAACACCACCATTATTATTAGCACTGTCTTTACTGCCACTGTTATTAGTACCACTGCCATTACCTTTTGCACCACTGCCTTTGTGATTTCTATCTTTATTACTACCACCACTTTGCCTACCAATGCTGAAGTCATTACCAGTTTTCCCACCGTTTCCATTCCCACCATCACTCTTACCATCACCTTTACCACCACTGCTATTCCCACCACTACTATTCCCACCACTACCATTCCCATCACTACCATTCCCACCACTACCATCGCCACCACTACCATTCCCATCACTACCATTCCCACCACTACCATTCCCACCACTAGTTTTTTCATCATTTCCATACCCATTATTACCATTACTACCACTTCCATTCCCACTACTACCATCCCCAACACCACTTTTCCCACCACTGTCATCCCCACCACTACCATTCCCACCACTAGTTTTTCCATCATTACCATTACGATTATTACCATTACTACCACTACCATCCCCACTACTACCATTCCCACCACTACCATTCCCACCACTACTCTTTTCATTGCTGCCATTCCCACCACTACCATTCCTACCACTACTTTTTCCACCACTTTCATTACCATCACTACTTTTACCATCACTGCCATTCCCAACACCACTTTTCCCACCACTGTCATTCCCACCACTTCCATTCCCACCACTGTTGTTCCCACCACTGTCATTCCCACCACTACTTTCACCACCACTGTCATTACCAAAGCCACCTTTCCCATCATCATTCTTACCAACATCGCCTTTCCCTCCACTGTCATTAGCAACACCACTTTCTACAGCACCACTATTATTAGCATTTCCAAATTTACTACCACTTTTAGAACTGCTACTTTTAGTACCTTTACCTTTAGAACTTTTAGAACCTTTAGGAGCACTACTAGCATTACCAACACCCTCAGCTCCTTCGCTTTTGAAGCCAGTATTTTTACCACTGTTAGCACTGTTACCTTTAGAGCCACTTTGGTCTGGTTCCTTGCTACCGGGCGAATCACTACTAGCCCCAGCATCGTTACCACCTGAATCACTATTATCCCCATGATCAGTTTGGTTGCTCTCTTCATCACCCCCACCATTCTGATTGCTTTGTATGTTCATGTTTCCCGAATTCATCTCGCTGTTTCCAGCACTACTGCTCTCATTCCCTGGTCCATTATTACCATTGCCAGTGCCTGTTCCACCAGAATCACTTGCAATCCCCTTAAACCCTTCAGGGTAAAAGTCACCTACAACATTTATGCCATAGCTTCCACTTTTCCCATTGTTGACACCAACATGGATACTATTGGGTAAGCTTACTGGGAAACGACCACCTGTAGCTCCATTACTTGGAGCATGGACACCTTGACCTGCATTCCCGTTATAACCTGCATTTCCCCCTCCACCATTACTTCCCATATTCCCTCCATTGTACCCTTTATTACCAGATCCATTATAATCCTCGTTATCCGACCCTT
This sequence comes from Carybdea cf. marsupialis auct. non (Linnaeus, 1758), assembly GCA_010016065.2. Taxonomy (NCBI): domain Eukaryota; kingdom Metazoa; phylum Cnidaria; class Cubozoa; order Carybdeida; family Carybdeidae; genus Carybdea; species Carybdea cf. marsupialis auct. non (Linnaeus, 1758). The sequence goes on from JAAAKL020004881.1 coordinate 19,013, forward strand.
GACTTTCCGCTGAGTTTCCTAACTTTGATCCCCTGTATGGATTGTTGTTACCCCTACTTGTCTCCCCAGTCATACTCCCTGCATTGTTTCCGCAGCGTTCCCCTTGCCCTTTACCATCCCCCTTGCCACCATTCCCACCATCATTTCCCTTACCACTCCCACCATTTTGCCCATTGCTATTCCCACCAGCCTTATTCCCTTTGCCATTCCCATTTGTCTGCCCATTGCTGCTCCCTTGACCATATCCATTGTCACCCATACAATTTCCAGATCCATCCCCCTGCTCTCCAGCCCTTGAATTCTTGTTATTACCTGAATTGTCTCCACCTCCATCGTTGCTTCCTTGTCCATTGCTACCTTGTCCGCTTTCGTTGTCACTAGTAGGTTTCGATCCTAAAAAATGCACGAAACATGTCACTCTCTTATATACAATTTTTCCTCAAGCATATACCTGTCTAAATATACGTTTCTTACTTAGTACAAGAAGCAGGCGTGGCATTACCATGGGACAACAGTAAAAACACAGTTGCTGGACATCTATCGAGCTGCTAGTAACGGTTGTGAATTCGGCTACCTTAACGACGGCCGCAACGTTGTGTCTTTCAGACAGACACTATACTGTACACATTCAATGGACTTGATTTAGCCTGATGCCAGAACTTTGAACATATTCACAAGTATAAGGTAAAGATTTTACAAAATACATCGAATTGTGCTACGGTAAGTTACAATGCTGTATCGAGTCATCCACTTCCTATGGAACACATCCTATGCGTGGCAACCCTAGAATCACGTACATCAGAACGGCAACTTACTTCGTATCATCTTCATTTAAAGATAAATTCTGTAAATTATCAAAATACTTCTTTCTAACTTACACGATAATCATATTTCAGTCATCTTAGTTACACTACTCTCCTTACTTGGATTTTATAGCCATGTCCGCTATTGTGCTTACCAGTTATCAATATAGTCAAAGAATAAAGAAAAGGCAGAAGGAACATGATATTTGAAAAAACTTTATTTAGTTTTTTTATATCCAATAAATCGCCGGTCACGAAGCTGAGGGGGGGAGGGGGCGGCGCCCCCTGAGAGAAATTTCTATCATTCCCCCCCCCCCCCCCCCCCAAAAAAACAAAGGAAAAAAAAATTTTGTCCAACGTCTTTGCGAAACTCTATATGTGGTTGATATCATTTA
>JAAAKL020004882.1:0-20210 GCA_010016065.2 Carybdea cf. marsupialis auct. non (Linnaeus, 1758)
GTGAAAACAGTGGGAATTGTACGTCATTGAAAATGGAAATAGCATATGTATACTCATATATACGAAATAAATAGCTATATTGTATAAATATACATGTATCAGCAACACAATTGATTGCATTCTTGCACTGTAGGAAATAAAGAAGTCTAAAAGTGATGGGTCAATGCCATAGAAGGTAGATATCACCCCGAATGCTGAGAATTTATTAAATCAATTCAACTCTGATCTGGAGATTCTGAGAGTTAAAAATCTAGATGAAATACTGAGCATCAAACGAAATGTGGAACGTTAAAGTGAATAAATTACGGACTATGTAATGTCTTATTTCTTCAGAAAATTTGTTTTTCTCTATCATGTTTCAAATTTATGCACACTTAAATTGGGGGAAATGACTTAGCAAGCACTTTACTTTGCAGAGCTAGTTATATTTACATTTCTAGCGATTCCTTTTCATGAATCTCAATAACGTATTCTCTGTCCGATTTATTATTTGTGATGTTCCCCCCAACTCATGTCAAATGGTAGCATGTCTATCTTTGTCCTTGAGGGAATTCATGTTATCATCGGAAAAACAAGATAACATGGGCCATCTTTCGTAATCACAGTTGTCCTGTTATCAGAAGGATCCAGTAATAAGTTTCTACATCTAGTGGTGATGAGGATTAGGATCGTTTCCCTACAGTTCTCTTATTATCAGGTGATCTTTCCAATGGAACTTTATAAACCAATATCTTAATTTCTTACAGGATCCATTAACAGAACAAGACGTCCTTAATGCGCTACCTCAGAAGCACACCACGTTTGATATCATAGCAATAAACAAACTTCAAAGTGAGCGAGATTCAAGTGGGCTGGCAGATTTTAAATCACAATTCCAACATGACCCTGTTGCAACCCCAGCAAGGCTCAGGTAAGTTAACGGTGTAGATTGCAGAAAGTCCTTTATAGTGGTTTTGACATCAAAATTTGTTGCTTTGGTAGTAAACTGTAGTACAATTTGAGGTTTGTATGAAATGATAATTCAATGCAAACAGAGCCGGTTAAATTGAACAAGGGAGCAATAAAAGAAAAAACATTAGAGCACGAACAGGTTTATAACTCAATTTATGTGAAGACTCTTTATACAGAAGTTAATGTTGGAAACAAGAAGCTTCGATTGATGATAAATGGATCAATTAATGGCATCTGATAGTAACAATCCTTATTGTTCAGACAACTATTTGGGAAACGGAAAACAATTTCCTAAGAAGAACTTCGTAAGTTTACACCAAAGAACCATAGAAGCTGAAAAATGTCGGCATAGCATAGTTTGATAGATTAACAGGAGGCTCGCTTTGCCTTATCATGCTGCCCCTCCCCTTGTATTTTGACAATAGAACGTGTAATTTATTCCAGACTAGGCCAACAGGCCCCCTTCGTACAGACATGCTATTGTCATACAATCTGGACTGTGGAGCCATTGAGACTATAGAGCCTATACTATAGACTATAGAGCCTGTACTGTTTATATATGGGGTAGCGGTAGCCAGATGTTCCGTGGATTAGAGGTGTACGTTCGTAACCGAAAGATATTAAAATCGAATTCAAATATAACAGAATATAGGCCTTTGTGTAAACAGATGTGCACCTGAAATTAGTTAACCAGTGTTACCTAACCGAACTGACATAATATCTTACTTTTTGTTGGTTCCAGGTTTCATGGCTCGTTGCGTGAAGTTGCTGCTACAATAACACTTCGAAACCGAAAGAGAAAGATATTTTACGATTATTTAAACCCCGGCACAGCTCAAGCACATCTATTGTAACCGAATGAAGAGGTATTTAGAGACAAGTTTGAAAATACCTTGTTTCTGACGGAGAGGAAGTCGTAATGACTGGCATTGGAAGACGTTATTCCGAAAAAGATTTGTCCTGATAGGAACTGAAGTAATTATCAATTTGGTAGTAATATAACACAGTCGTAGTTCCTCATGGAATTCATTAGAAAGTTTGCAGATTTCTGCAGGTTATAGATATAGTCTAAACAAGAAGACGATTATGTAAAAATGGTATCCATGAAAGTGACATAAAGTAATTGATAAGATTCACAAGAAAGTATTAAAGTTGGAATGTTGTTCATAGCATATTTCGACATCCTGTAATTGTGTTTCCTCTTGAAATTAAGAAAAAAAGTTCATTTATTCAAGAGGTTATACTTAAGAATAAAACTTTTTGATGCATCGGTTCTACTGAGAGGTATTTCTGGACAACATAAAATGGTGGCTATAGCTGGTTATGGCTTGTAGTGGAGCCCGGATAACAACTGTTACCTCAATATATGTTTGTGGCAGTAGCCTGCCAAGGCGGAATACTTGGTCTTCAAATGTAATGAACCTTCAAAATAGTAATGAAACATGAGCAAAATTTCTATTTCGTATGTGTGTACTTGTGTGTGTAACCTTTTCCAAATATTTTGTGTTGTGCTGTCAAAAAAATCGATCACTATTAAGGCTAATACCACTGAATAATCCAATGTGAATAGCTATTCCTTGGCGTAAAACAGTCTAAAAACAAGTACGGTTTTCTCACTCTACAGCCTACATACATGCTCTGCTATTCCATTATTTTTACGAAAACGTAGAAAAATTCTAGTCCCCAAAGCAAGTTCAACGAGAAAATTATAAAACAATAAGAAATTTTACAAAACACTGGCTCTTCTAAATTAACAAACTGCTCATCAACTTTGAAAGTCACTAGAAAAAAGTAGACCTATCGTCGTTAGGATTCCACTCGCGTAATCGCGTCATGCTGCTATAAGACCAAGATATGGTGACTCGGTGATAACGTAGTTCACCCTCTCTAATCACCAGATTAGCTCTCAATTAGCCACCGGTAGGCAACGTTATCCAACTCTACGCATGTTTGGAGATCTCTGCACCATTTGACTTGAACATGGATGGACTCCCATGCGGCCTACAATCTGTCCAAAGCCCGTGCAAAGTGTCATCGAGAAGAGTAGATTTGAAAATACCTCCTCTCTTACCGATTTTGTATTTAGAAAAATGCTAATGAGGTAATGATGATAATAATCATATTGATAATGATATGGATTTACACAGGGCAATGTAAGGTAGTAATGTCTTGAATGGCAAGAGTATACATAGGGCAAAGAGAAGAAGCTTTAATTCTCGGAGGGTCTGTCTGCCTTGATTGGTTACTCGTAATACGATCATTCATGTTTACTATGGGTTCAATTTCAAAGTGACCCACGTCTCATACTTCTTTTCGGGGAGACGCTTCCTCTATGTCTGGAACCAATTATATGATTGCTAAGATAAATTAGAGGAAACGAAATTTGATCATACACCTTAATCGGTTATTTTGAGGTACATTATTATTCTCAAATTTCCCCAATAGAGTAGCACCAACGGGAAAAATCTGATCTCACTTAGACCTTTGCTCACCTTTATTCATGAGCTAGAAGGTAACTAAAGTAACAACTAGCAATAGCCAAGAGGAAATTACACTGTTGAATTAACTTAAAATTGTTTTCTTCGTAGATATCAGATCGGATTTTGATGGTGCGTTCTTGCACTGGGCATTAAAAGCGGGATTACGTCATTAGTATCCGGCTGTCAGTTATAGACTTTGGATGTAATATATCTCGGTCGGTGTCTAGTCGGTGACTCAAAATTCAGTGCCGTTGCTTTCAGGCTGCCATACACCTTTGCCAAAACTTCTTTGACTTGTATGCTCCTTAGAAATGGGCCCCTAACATCTATCTGTATGCATGTAAGCTTTGCAATTTGCAAATCTATTGCATAACTATATAATTTACGACAATTATATCTCTTTCTGTGAGGTATATTCAAAATTGTTTAATGAATAATTCTTGATGTGAACCGCGTTTAACCACGTTAAATTAGAGACCAATAACGACTGTTTCCTATTTTGCGAGATTTCGGTTTTGGGATCTTGGCTCGTTATGATTTAATCATAAACATCAATACTTGACGAATTGATTAGTGCCACAGAGCGTAAAATTGCTTTTCTAAACGAATTCATATTGCTAAAATTTTCGCCAGTCACTGGTCACAACAATGGCCTAGAGTGAAGGCAGAGCCATTCCCCGTGGGCTATATAGGAAATGAGAGGAAAAGAATATGTTGTTGCAAGTAAGTCCAGTAGGAGTGACATGTTTTCGGTTGCTCGTGTTATGGAAAAGCACATGTTACTCACTTAGGTGTCATTTACAATCCGTGCTCTAATTCTCTCGTTGCCAATACATTTTAAGCAAAGTTATTCTATCTTCACTCCAGACGATTGCTGTGATCAATATCTGACAAAAACATTTAGCAATATAAGTTAGTTACTTAACCCAATTATCTAATATGAATATAATGCAAACAAGATCTGGATTTTGAAAAATCTTCCTCATTTTTTCATCTTGTTTCATTGACAAACGATCAAGATATTACCTTAGACGCGGACAACGTAGACAAATCAAATCGTGGCATATATATAGCTATTGTGTATATAGTTACCTATTAATTCCATCCCTGGAGTTTGTTTGTAGCCAGCCATTGATCTTCCTTTTGTTTATCTATGACAGACGTTAACACAGTTTTTATGAGAAACATCTTTTGTGGCCTGGACACTAGGCCGAGAGCCATAGCTACGCAACGTTTTGTCTCTGTTTGCATCGACATGTAGTTTGCTGATGAAGTAGCCGCCGACCAGAAACTTGCTTCAGGTCGCACCCTCTTTCTACCCTTGATTCGCCATATTACGCATATTAAGGCAACTTCAATGGGACTTCATCAGTGAACTCGAGAAAACTTGTCTGCTCTTCTACCAAAAAATGACTTCAATATTCAAAACAGGACGTTTAATACAAAGACTTGTCGATCCATTACGTATTCGCTGTGCATAGAATGTGACGCCGTTACATGTCACCCACCCTATTCTTATCTCTTCCCCTCCTCAAGGTATCTTCCTTCATTTATGAACTTGCAAAAATTAGGAATAAGAATAAGGATTTGTTATTGTTGCCGATGCATACTACCGGGTTTGAGAAGAATGTCCTCTTTTCTTTGATAAACAATAAGGTCACGAAGTTATCTCTGCAGCCTTCATATTAACATATGGAAATGGCAAGGGGTTACAGATATTTCAAGGGCCTTGCCCCTAGTCTCTATTCACGCGTCCGTGTTTAGACGCACCAAGATCGCTTTATGTGAAATCACAGGTAATCATCAAAGGTATTCATGGTTTCCTTTAATTAAATTACATGCATTATACACACGTACGAATATGAAATATCAATGCTATTTCATCAATTATAAAGTTTTAATAGAAAAGTAATTTTTCTCTCGTTGCATTACTTGAAAGACAGCAAACAAAGGGTCCTCGTCAAAAGAGTGCGTGGTTCTTTGATCCACTCCACATTCTTGAAATTTTAGAGAAATCCATCTACGCCCCATTACGTACATGTTACGTTTATTTGGAGAGCTATGAAATGTGGTTCTTAAGGTGAATGATGAGGATGATGAGATTTTTGGGGTACGTTTTACGAAAGAATGGGCTGGAGAACCTAGTGTTGAGTGGAGAGATCGAGGGGAAGATAGGCAGGGGAAGGAGAAGAACACATTGATTGTCCAGTTTAAATGAGTGGATTGGAGAAAGGGGTATACAGTACCATCAGGTGGCGCTCTTTCAGATGGCTGAAGACGGAGATCAATGGCCCTCCATAATCGCCTACGTCGTAAGATATGGCACCTAGAAAAAGAAGATGTTTGCTTGAATCCACTGGTACAGGTGATTACCACGATTAAAGGAGACGAGTCTTATCAAAACTCGTTAAAGATTTCGGCCCTTTAAATCCAGAGTTTGAGTGTTGAATCTTGATGACATCGTTGAAGTCATGACCAGGGACAAAAAATCAGTAGTTGTACTTTACGGAGGTAAACCATTGCAGTTTCCAATGAGATACGTACTGAACAGACAGGTAACTGATGCCTATTCTCGATCCTCGTTAATGCCTTACGAAGGAATGTTGGTCAAATGAGAAGAAAGATGGATTTTTAACAAAACATAGCGATTTCATCAAGTGCAGGCCTGGTCGTCTTCAGTGTAAGCAGACACAAAGTTCTTCCTTTTAGTATTAAATACATATCTCTCTGATATAGCTTAAACCTATCTACGAGAGCATGGCTGCAGGAAAATATTGTTGAACAGACGTTAATTTCATTTTAAAGACTTAAAATCCTGCTTAATTTAAAACAGATAAAAATACACAACTATGATAAAATCGGGTATGGAAAAATAACTATTTTAATTGGTAGGTTTGCAATTGCGGTCCAAAACAAAGGAACAAATATGTTGTTGATAAAGTCATTTTCCAAAGATAACAAGTGACAGGGTATAAACATCCTTTGTTGCTGTCTGTAGTTACATCAAGTCTGTAATTTCTATATAATTTCTCTGGTTTTATCATTAGACCTAACCTTGGTTCAGGCCAATGAACTCCAATTAGTCCGTCAAAATTAAGCTTGTCATATTGAAACTTTCTTATCCAAACTTCGTTAAGCTTCCTGATCTCTTTCTAAAGAAAACCCAATGTATACATGATATGGAGAGGTTTATAGTTTCTATCTCCTATTTAAAATCACGTTCCATTTGTATTTTATTCAAAAGCAGCTGTAACAAGGTCAGCTTCTGACTTCGTGCTGTTTGTCTGAGGATCCAGAAGTAAAGATCGCCAGGGTCATGAGGTGAAGGCAGATAAAGTCAAGGCTCTCGCATCTCACTTCCGAACTGAAATAATCTTACTACTTATTTAACCTCATCATTAAGAAGTCAAGCCTACTCCAGTACCGTTAGAATTTGTGTTTGATGTAAGAGAAAGGCCTCCTCGATTTGACAATCCCGAAGTACAATCAAGGTCGATTAAAAGACCACTAATAGGTCATCGGCTAGATGGCAAATCCGAATCGAGACAATGAATTTCCAAGCATTTCAATGACTTGGCGATTTCCTGGATCACGTACCTATTCTTTACACTCCATTATACTTGATAACTGACTGCTCAACTATTCAGTTTGTGCTCATAAGTTTTGTTGAACATACTCTTTATGCGAGTAAAAATCTGCCAGTATTTACATCTTCCAAGAAATTGCTTCCTATGCAATGCATGATGCATAAAATGATTATGAATAAATCAAACAAATCCAGGATCAAGGGTATGTAGAGTTAACTCATTTATCATCCATTTAAACTATTATTCCTTCCCTTCAGCTATCAGCCGTGGTGACTTACGTTTTACAAGACATCTGGCAGCTTATTAACACATCAAACGTTCAATCTATCTACCTGCGGTGCTGTTAATTAGGAAAGTGGGGCCGAGATCCCTTTTAAATCTATATAATGTTTTATAAAGTATTAACCGGGACTCACATTCTGCCTTCATGTTATGAAACGATGATTTAAAACTCAATAGCCACTATCATACTGACAGTCTTTGAGGTAGTTTTATTAAACATCTTCCATTGAAGTGTACGTTTGTATGATTGCCAAGTCCAAAAAAGTGGCCCTGGTCAGTGAAAGTCATGAAATGTCTTGTCGACTGTACATGCACAGACAAATTCAGTGAGTCAAATTCTTTTTTGCAAAGCTCGCTTTAAAACGTGACATCAAGACGGCAATGATAAGGAAACTGTAAGGGTGAATTTACTGGGAAATTTCTGGACTATGTTTTCTTAGGACCTGTTTTAAAATTGGGTATGAGTTTATGCTAATACTTGTCATCAGAAATCGGCGAAAGCTGTATGCGTCGGCCATTTTGAGTATCGGCATTAAGCTTTTTCACATATACTTACGTCTGTGATATTGGTTGACTTTTCCACAATCATCTGCATACATAAACTAGATCCTTTTCGCGGGGCTACATACACTAAACTTGAAGGTTCGGGGGAATTTTCTATCCGCAAATTATTGATTTTAGCTAATCTCTTGGATCAATAAAAAGTAACTTGAAGATTTTGAGTGGTAAAGCTAAATCAGCTCAATTTTCCTCAGTAATTTGGTGACCAGGTTATATGTAACATTAATTGCAAAACTCAACAACTTTGTTAATTAGGTATGTAAAGATGCTTCAATTTTGTTCGTCCTCCTTTCACAAGATTCCGGTAAAATCTGCTCTCAGGACTTAGCAGTTAGAGAGTCAGAAAACACCTAGGAATCATTTCTCGTTTATTTGACAAGATGCACCGGTGTAGCTAAGCAATATATCAACTTGGAGATGTATGTTATGGAACAAACCGAAGTCACGAGAGACTGAAAAGGTGGAGCAAAATTGATGCTGAACCAATGACGTTCATTACTTTGCCGAGAAAAACACCTACCTATGTTACTCATCAAGGTTTTCAAATACAAGCATGCATTATTTTTTAAAAGATGTAGAATAGCCAACATTTTCCGTGTGCATGAACTAGTGTATGTAAGCTTCACTAACTTTGTTTCAAATAGTTATAAGCTTCAATGCCATATATTTTGATCGTCACTCAGCAAACATCAGTCAGATTTCAACTGCAAGCGCAGTTTACTTATATTTGCTGATCGATATGCTACAAAGTGAGTATATTCAGGGTTATAGTTTTGTGTATTAATGGCGTTTTGAAACTTTTCCAGAGCAGATTCTGTTTTATAAAGAAGCAGGTTGCAAGTCTTTTCTATCATAATCGTTATGAAAGACATCAAGATGTTATTGTAGGCCCTACAATGAGCATAGATCTCATTCAGTTTAACATCCTAGACTAATACACTAATGATAAGTGCATATTCTACCTAGTTGTTGGTATACACAAAGATGGTACATCTCCTTCCGTCTCGCACATGTTCGAATTGAATATGGATAAAAACATGCGAATTCACGATCATTAAACTTGTCGGGAAGCAAACCGGAGTTGCTACATGAAAATATCATAATAGAATAACATGTAGCATTGGCTTCCGCAAACTAACTACCAGATCCCAATAAACATCTTTTTGCGTGTTGCTCAGTTGTTGTTGTTTTTGGAGGAGAGATCTCCTTCAGCGAGGCTGATCTTTAATGATCTCTTCAAGTATCTATATACAATTAACTACCAATCTAGGAAAATATAAAATTAAAATAGTAGTTTTTCTATGTAACTTTCAATGGGCTGTGAACAGCATCATGGGCCGGATGACAGTCTTTCCATGGTCACGTCACATTGCACAGAGAGGCTGGTCTTCAAAATTTGCCTAGAGCTGGATATCGATGTCCTCCGATGGGGAATTGGGAGCCAATGTGGTGATAAATGCAATGTCAAGCCGGTTATCAATGGGGTTCACCTAGCTTTGTCACCTAGCTCTATTACCAGAACGCACACCAAGAATGCGCAAGTCACAGGTTCGAACCCCGCTCGTGACATACTGTTCTATTCCTCTAGCATATATTCAAACTTATCATTTGAAATGTCTATTCTACTAGACAGTGCTATGATATTAGTTCCACTGGAATTGCATTCAGCTGGATTAAATTGTACGGGAAGTAATTTCAATGGACAACATGTCCTGTGTCACAAGACTGAGTAGGTATGGTAAGTGGCACTTCCGACAAGTATGCAGGGAACTTCGGTCGTAACCATGGATATGAATATCTTTGTTAGAGTGCATCCTTATTGGTACTATTAGGTCTTGGTTACTTCTATCCAATTTAGGCTTATGACATTTTATCCCTTATGCTAAGTCTCTAGTAGAGACAAAACTTTCATATTTAGCCATTTCGATCCTCTTTCAGTCGACGCCATAGCTGATAGAGAATTTGATCTGTTCGCATTTAAGCATGCGAGGTTAATGGGAGCGTAAAAGAATCGATAAGACCACTTGCCACTGAATATTTGGTACCGATGTTGTTTTATCTTTGTGTGTGGGAAGCAGAGTAAATGCAAATTATAAGGTAGCGAACATCGAACATCGATTATTTGTTGTGACATAAACTCAACCTTGTTTTATTTTGAGGCGTGAACTCAGATTAATACTACATCAATAGTGGTCTAAATAGTCAACTAAAGTGGCACGATTTATCATAGTATAACATCCCTCCTTTCAAGGGGAAACAAACCGAAAAATTAACACTTTGATGTAAAGCTATTGAAAGCAGGGAGATGTTGCAAGTACTTTACCTGCGGACAAATCTTCTGTATCTAACATTTTAACTCTATTGACTGAACCAATTAAATCTAATAGGGAGAGGTTACCAGCACGTCACCTATCAGATCATTTAACTACAAGCTAGTATTTGCATATCGAGCAAGAATTTCATGTTTGTTGTCAATCATTTAAGACGAAATGAGTTCTTATCACTGCCAATTGATATAGATGGCCGTAAAACAGGGGTAGAGTCTTTATTACTGTCCACCAAATCATCAGAATCGATGTCCTTACGCTCAAGTTTCAAGTCTGGTGTGAACACGATATAATTGATATATCTGGCAGAGATGGAGGTTCTTCCTTGTGTATGTGTTATGCTGACACATTTTGAATACCCTTAAGTATATGGTATTAAGAGATACATTATCCATGGAAAGTATTTAGCATTAATTGCTGTTGGGCTAAATGTTGTCTTAAAAGGTCTGGATATATCTTGCTAAAAACCAATTCCATTCCTCCCAATATGTAACTTTAAGTCATCTGCATGAAAAATAAGCTTCATTATTTTGTTGAAATTAGAAAATATTCTTCAAACTTCGAGCCTAATATGTGGATTCAGGGCCTCTGGGAGCATTTGGAGATGGGTGCGGCAAAAAAATTGGATCGTATTCCTTGAGTAAGAGGCAGAACCCATCAAATTGATTTCTTTTGAAATCAAGTTGAAATATAATTCTTCCGATTCTTTATCTTGTGAACATGATTTAATATATCTTTGGCCGTTGTGGCTATATTTGGATTGAATGTTGACCAAAAAAACTAAGATGAACGCAGAAAAGTGTTGCGACAGATGCTGGTATCGGGTTATGACAATTCAGTGCCGTAACCACGAAATAATTATTGGGGGGGCTAAACCAGGCTTTCCATTTCCCATGGGCGTGGCCAAGAAAGGATGGTTTGCCCAAAGGGTTTGCCTATGCAATACTTTAAAATGCTTCTCAATACATCAAGCAGAACAAATTCTTACGCTCAAAGGCAACAGACGGTACGTAAACTCTGTGAACATTCTTTCAATCACCTTGAAAATTATTGGGGGGCTATAGCCCCCCCAACCCCCCAGTGGTTACGGCACTGCAATTTATCGATATTTGTCTTTTTACTAAGTTGATAGGGGAAGAAAATGTTATAAAAGTTACGTAACATCACTCCTTAGGAAAATTAGAACTTTATAAACAAAAAAATCTATTTTTTGCCCGGATATAATGATCTGTGTATTACATTTCCACTTCAGACGGAAATGTATACAAATATTTTCCAACAGAATCCAATGTGAAAAAGTCAAGAGGAAGAAAGGTTTAAACATAATAAAACATCTCTGACAATTCTTGACATGATATAGATACAAGTTTATTTGCCGAACTTCTAAAGAATTCAACTATCTTATCCGTCTGACAGGTCGAAATGCGATTACAAGGTTTACTATGTTTTATATAACGGGTAGTTAGACTGTTCCAAATATTTATCAATCAAATATCGAGAATTACAGCTTGAGCAACCAAAAGATATTTAAATAATTAGATATTTCTGTGGATGTAAACAGGTGGAAGTATTACCCGCATAGAAAAGGAAGCGGTAATCCACTTAAATCACTACCAACAATCAAGACAAGAGTAACAGAACTGATTAAGAAGCCCGATTTGTAGTCTTTGTCTCCGCACAGATGCCTTTGAAAGTAAATAAAAGTGCACATGGCAATTATATATCAATGAACCCTAAAACGTAGCGAACACAACATAAACTTTTGGTTAAAGCCCAAAAGGAAATCAAAGACCTATGCAAACGGAAGTAAATGTAATATAATTTGCTCGAACTCACCATGTTGCAAATCAATGCCAAAGCACGTTGCTGGAAAATTGTAACACCCTCTTGATAAGTGCTTTCCTTAAATCTTCGGTTGCCACAAGGCGATAACTAACGATAACTAACGATAACTAACGATAACTAACGATAACTAACGATAACTAGTGATAACTAACAAAAGTGCTCTAGTGGGAACATCATTATAAAATCATTTTGTTATTTATCACACAGTTTCATGAGCGATAACTAACGGTAACTAGCTATTGAAGATCAAAAGGGCCAAATCAGGTACGTAGTCACTGCCACTAGTTTTCATTAGTTATCGCTAGTTGTCGCTAGTTGTCGCTAGTTATCGTTGAGACGTTGTCGCTAGTTTTCGCTTAGTGGCAACCGTTCTTAAGCTCAGTAAAATGTTTAACAGGAAATGCTTAAGAGTGAGACTTTTGAATGAACAATGTAATAGGGAAAAGGACTACTGCCCGTAAGAAAACATTTTGTGGTTGAAAGTAGGGTATACAAGAGTAAAGTATTTCAATAAGGCAAGAACCAAAGGCTTTACAGTATCTTAAAGCTTTTTCGTTCATTCTCATCAGAGATACACATTGAAATAAATTGTGACAGAGAAGAAAGAATCGACATGTTCAGTAGATTGCAAAGGGTCCCTTCCTCTTTCCATTCATGAAATTTGGAAACAGTATGTCTTAGATTGGATTCCCTTCACTGTGACGGCTAAAAGAATTGGTCATAAATACTAGACTTCTTAAAGTTATTCAAGCGCTCCATACATCCCCATGCCACATTTCATCCACCCTGTCATCAGCTTGCACAAGCGCATCCCTTTATCACATGTATCACGCACGAAATCCCGCACATTCTCTTTACCTCCAATGACAACAATATTTAAATTTTTGTCACGTGACAAGGTCTTTGTATCGACAGTTAAATAGACCTAAACTTTGTACTCTGAGGAAGGCTGACCGGTCTAAATATAAATCACCTGTAATACTTCATACAATTTAGTGCTACTTTTCCGTTTAGTCTGATTTCTTGTCTAATGTTCACATTTTCATACTCTTTTGTTTCAGTTGATTGTAACTTGCATTCCAAGTAGACTGGTTGGAATTTCTTCACATTTCGTCTTTCGTTACACAGCGCTTTTGTATAGTTGTAGAGTGCTTCGATGGAGTGCTTGATCAGAAATTTACCTATTAACTGTGTCTATGATTTGCTTATTTCATTTATTCTTAATTGCTTCTTTGTTTATTTACAATTTACTACGGGCAGAGACCGTCAACTTGACGTGGTTGAAAATATCTCCTCCTCTTCCTAAAAATTATAACACCCTGCTATCCACAAGTCCATGTACATATACTCACTGTTTTCTTCAATATAAACAACCCACTCCATTGCACGAGTCCTCTTTTTTCCATTTATCTCTGCTTTCTTTTTGACCTTTGGTTTTCGTACTTGTCACTGATTTGTCCTGAATAAGGCAGTGTTATATGTTGACGAGGAAATGCGAAGTACCCCTATTAGGCAACTAAATATTGGGCAGCCAAACCTAAAACTAAAATTAGTAACAATATAGAAAACGAGGCAAGAGACCTGACTATGGAGATTTCTTAGGAATCTGGAGGCATCCAATTGAAGTCTTACATTTATTGATGGCATAAGTCTATTGGAGATAGGGAGGTGAGTACAAGATCTGGGTGTGTGTGGTCTGAGAGTTGGCTGTTACCTGGGTGAGGTTTTATTCATTTCAAATTAAATAGGAAACATTTCCGTAGATTTGAATTATGGCTATTAAAGAAAAATGCTAAAAACTGAATTTTAAATGTGCATTTTGATATTTGAGGAAAACCTCATCGTAATGTTTCTCTTTCTTTGTGATCAGACAAAATGCTGATTTAATTTATTGAGAGGATTTCTTATCTGTACCACCAACCAGAATCTTCCATTACAACAAATTTTAAATCTATGAAATAATGTCATGTTGAGATTTGGCAGTTACAAAACAAAGACATAACCACAATTTATAATCTGCATGTAGACCTTAGTCTATGTTAGGAGAGGGGTAAGCTCATCCCATCGGGGTACAGTGACCTTGCTCGTCCTCTTTACTTTGTTCCCGCTGGTAGAATCGCTTTGGTACAACGTAATTCGAGAGCTGTACTATTAGAGAAGTCTAAGGAGTGTGGCGGAGTTGTTGCCATCAAAATACGTTCATTCGTTCTATTACACATTCCAGGAGCTTTGGTTGTTCTCTTTATGGCATCTATTTATCTATACATGTTCTATTCCTTCTATCTCTTTTTACTTTTATCTGATGACTTCTATTTGTTTCACTTGCTTTTCTGCATACATTCCAAAACTATACTTAAATGACTAAGGTCTGTTGCTCATGTATGTGAAAGCAACTATCGTAATGATGTAAATGAGGTTTCACCCGCTTCCTTGTTCTCGTCATTACTCTTATCTGCATTTGTGTCCTTGTAAAGTGGAAGAGCAGCCTCTGCACAATTTTTAGTTTGCTTTTGCCATTTTGTTTGTTCATAAAACACCTCGGTGATGTTATTCGACGTACTGCCGCTGAATGTGTCGTACTTTGTTCTATGCAAACACTAACATGAGACGGTAGTCACTCAAAGGCCAGCGCAGAGATGTTATTTGAGGTTGGAGATCTTAATATAGAGCAAATGATCCAATGGAACAAAAGTCGGATGTCCTTCAAAGTGTAGATGCACTTTGAGGTAATCACGAATCGATGTTTGTTATTACTCTGCCTTTTCTGCATCACTCTGGGCTAAGCTCGCTGATGATGTCCCTGTAAAAGGAAATGGCATGTAACTAAAAAGGAACCGTTCATTTAAAATTTCTATCAGGAGGCTTTGTCAAGTTGTACAATGCTCTTTTAAGGAAATAGGTCTTTGGTTTTTAATGGAAAGCGTCTTCTTTTTCACTAAACATGGAATCATTAAATAGCCTTCACTGTTGCACAAAGCAGAGAGGAATATAAAAAATCTTCAAAAGATTGTATGTAAATTCAGCGTTTGATAAGAGCAGACGTAACAATTACAGGTGCAATGCTTACTAGTTTATTCTCAATCTCAAGGATACCTCTCTACTTATCAAAAGGTACGATGAGATATTGCAATGAAAAGATCGTTAACATATGGAAGATCAAAGTAGCTATTTTCAGTATCAAATATTAAATCGAAAGAAAAGAAAGAAAAAAAGAAAGTCTTCTTATGTCAAAACTCAGGCCTTCTCTAAACTTATCCTAGAGCTCTATTCCCCTGTCTCTATTTTAACACTTGCTGTTCTCCCTTTGGGACCATTACGTTTTTTCTATACTGTTGTAGTGTATTGCGATTTTACTTAAAGTTTGCTACGTTATATTATTTAGGTATTCTTTGATGATGATGTGAGATGCATCGAAAGCTCAGGAAAAAATGTGTGTTCGTCAAATTTGGATTAATTCTGTGCCACTATGGTCTTCCTACGCTCTCTTTCCTGGGTTTTTATAGTCATTATTAAATTAATATCAAATCAATAGACAGAGATAGGAAAGTGAGAAGGTCAAAATTCTGCAGTCATTAAAGTAAAAATTGATGGTGGGCCTCAAAATTTATTTTGATTGGAGAGACAATTTTAAATATAACTTTGGGCCTATTTCATTTCATAGGGTGTGAAACCTTTCTGGTTCTTATCCATTTCTTAAGTTATGATTCGTATGTACCAAATAATATGGGAGGTCCTTCAAAAGGGGGTCCGAGGTATTTTGAAGGTGAAGATAAAATTGGCTAATAGTAGAAGATCTTGGCGGGTTGCCGGCATTATCACTTTGAGAACTCAAATAGTTTCCAAGTACTGCTGTTTTACTTGATGTGCAACATTAGCATTCCATAAAAGTATTTTATCTGATCCAGTGGTTCCCAATCTTTGGGTATCGACCCCAAATGGGGGTGCAACGTCTATATTGTACGGTCACGAAATCAGAAAAAAATAGACTGGGTTCATAGGTTTTCATTGAGTTACAAAGTCAAAACAAAAAAGTATGCCTATTGGCTTACAAAGCTCCCTCAGACACATTGACAATCTTCCTACTGTTTCTCTCGTTCTTGCAAATGCATGCAATTTTTGAATCAGTAGATGCCTATAACTTTTTACTTAGGAAGAGGGTATTAAACAATAAATGTATGTTTGCATATATCTTAGTTTTATGGATAAATGAGGAGATATTTACCCGGAAAGTATCGGTCGAGCTTGACAAAGAAATGAGTCTACAGTGCTCAGGATTCAAGAGAAGCTACTGACTAAAAGCCTCCCCAGGGGCCCATAGATGGGAAGAAGGGAGGGGCTCTTGGACCTGCTCTACGAGGATGGTTCTTCTCTGGGGTCGTAAAGCCTCTTTAAGTTAGTAAATGGGGTCTTTGGTTGTAAAAGGTTGGGAACCACTGATCTATATACTGAAAATAAAAATTCAAAAGTTTTTCATGAAACAAGTAATATTTGGTACACAGGGCTGTCCCTTTAAGCTGCCAGGCACGTCGAAAACAGTTATGATTACCATACCTTTATTTATTACAGGGGTGTGCCGTAAATTACGCAACGCTGTGTTCTCAGACGGCACCCCCTGATTTGTAAAGCCCGAGAACATCATATTTCGCTATCTGCTTATTTCATGAGGATTTCTTAATTTTAAGATACATATTGTTTATAATGAAAGTGTCCCAGCCATAAATTATGGAATCATTTTACGTAAGTATGTTTAAAAGGAAAATGAGGCTTGTTACATCCTGAGACTTTTGTTACGAATACCATTTAAAAAAATTCATATGTCCGTATAAATTGCGAAGGGCTTCAGGGATTAGTACTGTCCCAATGTCTTCAGTTCTGCTATTATAACACTATAGATTCTAGCAGCAATAGTAGTTATTCCATGTGGAAGCACCAGAATTAAGTTTAGAATATAAGGTCTTAAAATGTACAGAAAGCTGGAAAATGTCAAAAGAGAGATGTACTAGGAATGAGTAAAGTGAGATGGGAAGGCATAGGAGACTTTATGAGTGATGAAGTGCAAATTATCTTGTCTGGAAGAAAAGGAGGATGGAAAGGAGTTGCAGTAGTCTTTGACAAGGAAACAGCAAAGAGAGTGATAAGTGTAGTACAGTCAAGTGACGGGCTGTTAAAGGTGAAGATCCAGGTACACCCTGTTGAAATAGTAATTATCCAGTGGTATATGCCAACATCAGATTATGACGAAGCAGTTGTGGACGAGGCGTATGACCTATTGGTTGAAACAATTGAAGAAGAAAAGGGGGAAGAAAACCTTATTATCATGGGAGAGTGGAATGCAGTAGTTGGTGAAGAGCAGTATGGTAATGTGTTTGAAAAGTTTGGGCTGGGTAAAAGAAACGAAAGAGGAGAGAAACTCGTCAGTTTTGCAAAGCAAAAGAACATGGTTGTTGTAAATACGTGCTTTCAACAGCCAAAGAGAAGGCGTTGTACATGGAAAGCTCCAGGAAACAGAAGGTGATACTAACTTGACAATATCCTAGTCCATCAACGGTTTAAGAACAGTATAAAGAATGCTTGCAGCTATCCAGGGGCGGACTGTGACTCAGACCACAACTTAGTTGCAGTCACAATCAGTACGCGGTTGAAGAGAGTAATTGTTCAGAGAAAGAAGAAGAAATGGAGCTTGAAAAGTTGGAGGACTAATTTGAAGAGTACCGACAAAAGGTAGAAGAAAAGTTGGAGACAGATACAAAGAACAGTAAGAATGTTAAAAAAAGATAGAACCCAACCTTTTTTTAATATTTAAAAGACGGACAGGAAAGTTGTAAGAGTAAAGAAACTGAGTAAATGATAGCGAAGATGGAAGAACGACGTAGATAGAAAAACGTAAGCACAGAAGAAGGAAGAAGGAGGTATAGACAGCTGAATAATGAATTGAGGAGAGAGACTGAGAAGGCAAGAGAGATGTGGTGGGAAGGGAAATGCAGAGATTTGGAAGAACTTGAAAAAAGAGGGAATGCGGATTTGCTGTAAAATGAGGCAAAACAGGCTACAGGACAAATGTGAAGGCCAAGAGGAGGCACAGACAGCTAGAGCTAGAGACAGAAGAAATAGTAGATGAAGACTACTTAGGACATGACATAATTTACTGAATTACTGAATTTACTGAATTACTCATGACTGCTCATGCTATGTGACTGATTGCTTTGCTAGTATCAGAGATTATATGTTTAACTAACTTTGCCCCCCTTTCAGTCTCGTCAGCGTGTGCAGAATGTACATTTTATTCTTTTTAGTTCTCTGCCCATGGGCAGGTCTGTGGCATCCACTCTCTCCTCGCAGTCCTGTCTTCTGCCCCTCCCTTCAGTTCTACGTAGCTTCCCCTCTTCCACGTCTACAATGCTTCCTTTCTTTGTCTGCCCCTAGGTCTCTTTACTTCCATTCTCCCTTCAATTACTTTTTTCAGCTGTCCTTCTCCTCTTAGAACATGTCCAATCCAGTTTTTCTTTCTTCTTATGATGGTAGCAACCAGTCCTCTTCATTCATCAATCATTTTGAATACCTCGTCATTTGTCTTCTTATCTCTTCAGAGGATCTTCATCATTCTTCTCCAAATCCACATTTCAAATGCCTTTTAACATCCTTATTCTTCAATGTCCAGGTTTCTGCCCCGTACAGCACCACACTCCATATCAGTGCCTTGACTAGCTTCTTTTTTAATCACATTTTTAGTTTTTTAGTAAGTAATTCCCTCCTTTTCACAAATGCCTGCTTTCCTATGGAAATCCTAGCCCTAATTTCATCCATACATTTTCCGTCTTCTGTAATCAACACTCCTAGATATCGAAATTTTCCAACCTGCTCAAGTTTTTCTCCCATTTCTCTGATATTTACATTGCCTCCTCCATATCTTGACGCCTTCATCACCTTTGTCTTCTTGGAGTTAATTTTCATACCATGATAGCTTGCTACTTCATAGAGCCTATTTATGAGTATCTGTTGGCTTTCTTCGGAGGTTGACAAGATAGCCTCATCGTCTGCAAAACTTATATCTGTCAACAGCTTTCCTCCAACCTTCACTCCAGCTGTTACTGTACTTGTCACTTCTTTCATCTTTTTTTCAGCATAGACCGAAAATAATATTGGCGACAACAGACAACCTGGTCGTAATCTCCTACCTACAGTACAAATTTCTGTTTTATCACCTCCAACTATTACTCTTGTCTTCTGATCCAAATACAGCTGCATGATCATTCTGCTATCTCTCCAATCCACTCCAATATCCTCTTATAATTCCATCATTTTTAACCAATTCACTTGATCAAATGCCTTTTCAAAATCAACAAAAGCCACATGTACATCATTTCAATATTCCAGAGACCTTTCCCACAACGTCCTCATTGCTCCAATAGCTTCTCTGGTTACGCATCCTTTCTTAAACCCATACTGATACCACCCGATGAAACTTTGTGCCTTTACTTCCACCCGCCTTTTCAGTATGTGTAGCATGATCTTAGAAGCATGCACTACTAATGCTATTGCCCTGTGCTCTTTACACTCTCAAGTGTTGGCCTTTTTCTGCCAAGCAGTCATTAGTAGTTCAGTACATTCTTCTGGCCACATTCCCTTGTTGTACATTTCCTGAATTTATTTCCACTAACTCTTTCATGCCTTTTTCTCTAAGTTTTTTCAGAAGCGCTAAAGGCATTCCATCAGTCCCTTCTGCTTTCTTGTTCTTCGAGTTATTTGCGCACCTAGAAATTAGTGCCAAGAAAGGGAGATAACTTTGACACACCTCCACGAGTCTGATGTGCAGTATCACTTTTCTTTTAATGACTAACAATAATTTAGATTTCTACATAAGCATCATTCACGTACACGCAAGATGGAGGAGGGGGGCTCAGCTAAGTGCCTACGTTTACATACAAAGGGGCGAGCACCTGGCAAGATGTACGTACGTTCTTTAATAATATTTTTACTCTAGACATTTTAATTTATTCCACCTTACAGCTGGCCATCAATGTTTATCCAGTCAATCTGATTTTGAAAGTTTGCTCTACCAATACTGCTAGTTCCGTATTTCTAGAAATGTGCTCGTGAACGGTACAGCTGTCCAATCCGATGTCTCTTCCAGAGACAATCGCTCTAAACAAGCAAAGTCTCACGTTCCTACAGTTAAA
>JAAAKL020004883.1:0-20210 GCA_010016065.2 Carybdea cf. marsupialis auct. non (Linnaeus, 1758)
TCAAGAATATCCACATTGCTACTATTGATAATCTGCCCTTACCGAACTAAATTACTTTATGGGCTTGACTTATTTCTCTTTCCACTACTTCAATAAATTTTTGTCATGAGATATTGTTGCCCTTATACATCGTTCATTATCATTGGCGTACCATGCAAATCTTTCACAGATTGCACCAGGTGTCCACCCAAACATCACAGCCTTTTCTATCTCTTCCAGGACCTCCTAAGTCTACTTTTTTTATATATGTATGTATGCCCCCTAGTATTGCCTAAGTTCGCTAAGATAGATCCCACCCAGGTGGCCAAAAGAGAAGATATTCCATCGTGCACCAATAAAAGAAATTTTATGTTTGAAAGTTGTCATAGAAACAAGAAAATTCTTTTCACCAACTGGATTCGAACCCATGATCATTACAGTCGCAGCGTGCGCTCTAACAACTGAGCTAGATAAACTAAGAGAGAGGAGGCGGTAAAGACAAGGAATTTCATTAAGAGTATTTCATTATGTAGTCAACACTCACGACGTTTTCAAGATTTATTTTTCTATGGAATGAAACAAGGGGTACAGAATTTTTGACAGGTACAATCTAGATTTCGTAACCCCTTCAATAATACACGAAGCATCCGCTTCAAATTCCTCGCCGTTTATTACGGATGCCAAAGTTGACTGATACTATCATATGATGTACGTCTTCCATACCTTTTTATACGGAAGAGTAGAAGTTTTGGGATGTACTGCTGGGTTTTCAATAAAGGCAACTGCGTCCAAAATTAGTAGTTAAACGACCGTAGTACAGTTGCAGCTAATCAAAGTTGTAACAATAAAGGCCGTGAGTTTAATCTCTGTTGAACACACGCGATCTCGAATTATAGACGATGTTCTCTTACAGATCTTTCGATCCCATCAGGTGCCCTATCATTAGCTTTTATATTGCCCTGTCATTAGTTTGTATATTGATTAATCGTGAGGTAGGGCCATCGCAAAGGCAAAGTCTCCCGAGACAACAAATTGATGTAGGCTGCACATTGATCACCTAATATACTGGACTATTTTAATCGTTTTTGCAGCTACCTGGACGAACTGAAAGACATTCCATTGGATAAGGTGTAAAGATAATGTATGCTATCCCTCAATTATTGTCAACCACTCCTTTCCTTGCCATCAAGATATGGGGCGACTAATGCTGTCACTGCTGTAATATCCAGCGGAGTACGTTGGACAAGAAACGCTCTCCGCTGAACATTGCATTCTATGTAACGTATGCAAAAACCGGTTAATTATTGAGCTACGCATATTTGGCTACGCAAAAGTGAAGATATTGTCGAGACATTGCTTCGTAATGAGTTCCTAAACTCTCTGAAGGTGAATTGCTTTGGGATGTTTAAATAATTGATAGATTTCTGTTAGACTTAAGAATTACAGTGACAGTAACCATATGTTTAATTCTCTCGAGTATTGAATACACAGCATGACATCCAGAAACTCACTGCTCTCAGTAAGCAGGTCATAAAATATATTTTCCCTCTTTTCCAAATGTGGAAACAAACAAAGGCAGGGACTACTACCTGCATGGTACAGTGCAGCTGTTGTAACCCCGTCCCCCAAATATTTATCTATAAAAACTGAAAAGATAGTCTCTTTTACCTTCAGCTGTTAGCGTTCTACATTACATTACATTGCTTATTCTTAATGGCCTCGTCTTTAGTAGTTAATACATTTTGGTATTTTTCATGGTTCTGTCCTTACACCAACTAATTTCTAGCTTTTGTACTAATTTTTCATTAAAGATGCTTTTCGAGATATATCTAGATTGCCCACTATCGTATTTCCTCCTTCCATAAATTGATTTAATCCATTAATTCCCATATAACTACTCTTATTGAAAGATAATAAAGAGGTTGACTAACTCACTTCGAGGGAGTAACCAACTATTCTGTTGGGAGCAGGGGATACAACTGCTGTCTGACTTACTTTATTACAATGCTTGTATGAAGGTATTTGTGGGGTTCGTGGAATTATTTGAATCCAGTACTCAAAGCTGAAGCTTTCAAGCTGAGGTGCGAGATGACAGCAACCAAGAATCAACCAGGTTAGCCACGCGATTATCCGCGCTGTGGAAGGATCTGGGCCCGAATATACAAACCTATATGACCTCTTGGGGAACCTTCCACTCATTAAGTCCGTGAGGTTTAAAAACATTAAACTTATGCTGCCAAAACGTTTCCCTTTTCCGCACTGATGCGAGGCTGTGATGGGTGGATAAGGACTTGGCCTAGACAGATTTTTATGGAATAGTTTTTAATGAAATATAATTAAGAGATTTTAAAGTATTTTAGAAATGTTATTGTAAGTAGGAATGTCTTCGTGCCTCATGGTAACTTTTAAATTTTAGCAAGGTTAGTGTTTTTAAATATTTTATCTTGCTTATAAGTAGTCTCCCCTTCACAAATTCGTATGAGTGGCCTGAAGGAGACGTAAAGATTCTCGAAAGCTTGTCAGCTTGTAACCAGTTGTTGTCTTTTGTCGTCTTCTGAACATGCACGGAGAATGATGCTTTTAAAGTGATTGGGAAGAGTATACATTCTTTGTGCTGTAGACTTAAATTTACTGAAACATAATTAAATGAAATAAATCATGAAATTAGGAAATCAAAAGCAATATCTCCTTTAAATGTAAAGTGTTATTGCAGATCATACTTTTCTCCTTAACAACGTTTGCTGTAAAAACCTACTTACAAAACCATCTCCGTTGTGTGCAGGAACGCAGATTACTCGCTTTAAACAGAAGAGCAAACGCAATAGACAAATTTAAGGTAAGACATTGGTTGAGCATCAGAGAAGAATGTACATTGATTTGTTTTCCGTAGCATCACTCTTGAAGAGGTTTCTCTGAGAATAAAGAGGATAATGTCTTGAGAGCCTAAATGATGTGAAAGACCAAATATTAAAACAAGACTTGCAATAGAACAGTTTGAAAGCAGTAAACCTTCATGGAATAAATTTGAAAAAAAGTATTGACGTTTACCTTGATCATGATGTTCCAGCCTCATTATTAACGTTAAAAACCAATCGCAAGTCAATTGCAGTATCAAGCGAAATCAAAATACAGTTGTTTGTTTATTTTCTTTACATCGTTGAAAGACAGCTGACAGGTTGAAAATTATGAATGGGCTTGATAGTCCATACTAAGGTAAAAATTGCAACCACTGGCATAAGGAAAACGAGGAACATGAAGCAAATGAGTTCCTAAGGCCAAAATCAGTTTTTGCGTCCAATTGACTGTTCATCCCCTTCGTCCTGATAATTCAGAAGCCTTAACTACACAATCCAATTTCTGACTAATGTTTTGCTTGAGAGCTACAAATTATTACGTAATTACTTTCAAAACCCTTTTAATCGGCTAATGTTTACACTTGCCTGATTATGACGTCATTTAACAAGAACTAAAAAGAACAGGAATTTATCACACACGAGGATTAAAAGTGCTAGATGAAGTTGGACACGTCCAACTTTTTGAAAATTGTTGAAATTATCAAAACTTTTCTTCCGTTATTTTAAACTCATGAGTAGTAGGCAGAGACGCGTTTCGATGCATTCTTCTCAGTCTGGTTCCTTGCAAAGAATGTATATGTCCTGCAGGTATCACCACTTTTAAAATATTTGTTTCTTAACTTTCTAATTCTTGCAGACAGCTGAAAAGAAATTGATTCTTCAAGATCAGTTACTTAAAAATAATAAATATCAAATCTGATGGTTGCTACAATAAATTTTTGCTCCAACGGTTTTCATGGTTTAGGATTATCGGCATTTTGGTAATGCTTTATAGTAGCAAACAACTCTTCCTTGATTACATCAACACTAGCCAAAAAGTCATGCAAACTTGGAATCATCTCTATGTATCCCTTTCACGCTCGTCTATCCTAAACAGTCAGCTCTGTTGGTTTTCAAATAAAGACATCAGTGAGGAAGACCTCTTTCTTGTAGATTGGCATAAAACGAATGATGACTGGCGGCTAAGATACACTATTCTAGGCTACAGTTGCCTGATTTCCGCAACGAAGCCGATTTTTGTAACTTGTGTCAACTCGTGTAAAATTTAAATTGAATATTCCCTAATCCTGTATGCTCAATTCACGCTGCCATCTTTCTTTCCTGCTTGGTGTTTTGATTATGGAGCGGCGGCGTCTTTTCATTTGTCCTCCTAGCAATGGTAATTCCTGATTGGCTGCATTCCATCCGGGACTTACATTCCCATACAAATGTTGGTAAGAACGTGAGCACTGCAAACTGGTCAAAATAGTTGCGACCATTCGGATGAGTTTGTACGCATTTCGGTTATAAACAAAAGGTAGCATGCAAATTAATTTGCGAATGAAAAGGAAATGGGCCTTTAAAAGAGGCTCTGTACAAGGCCTAAAACGTCCATATCTTTGCATTCTGTTATCTTTTAATTATTGCTAAGTGGCAAACAAACACGTAACTTCTATTGATTTCAGCATAAACAAGCCGCATTTCTTTAATCGTCATATTTGATTGCGGTATGTAGAAATGTCGCTTCTCTGTTGGTATGCTTTTCAAGAGCAGTTTTGCTATCAGCGAAATGTAAAACTGATTTACGCTCTTCTCTTTCAGGCACGAATCCATGAAAGTACTTTGACGTAGTTTCCAAATATAAATGTTTAAAATTCCTTGTTCCTCCCCTTGAATTTTTATTCCGGCTACGATGAGTCCTTTGTGGAGGGGGCAGACGCTGTTACTTATCTCCTCCATAGCAGCCGGCCTTGAGCATGTTTGCAGGCCTTTCTCCTCCATGTCAGCTAAGAGACAATTCCTTACCGGCGCTTCTTTATCCTCCCTTGATTTCTACTTCTTTGTACTCGTGTTGATATTTCCTTCTTGATCTAGTTACCTCTTCTGTTAACATACAAATTCCTCTAATTTTGTTAATCTTTTCTCTGATATTGGCAACACCAAAGTCTTCCTTGATATTCTCGCTCCTTCTCTGTTCACGCAAAATTACTCTCAATATCCATCGTAGCAACTGCATCTTCTTCAGGAGATCGAGTTCTTTGGACCTGGTGAATAACTGTTTTATACCACTCTTCTTTAGAACCACCGCCCTCCTCACACACACAAATGTTAAACGGTACACGTGGCTTTCTTTTAATAGTTTTTCTATTGTGGGTGATGAACGGCGTGTACCTTTATCAAGAGCATTTGTTGAAGGGATTTTTCTCTTTGGAAGGTTGGATGCAAGTTATGTGAAATATGTGAGTAAGTTTGTATTGACATCTTTTGATTTATAAGAGAATTATCTGAATTATCTGTCGGAGGAATTTTTTTCGTATTTAAACCTAAAGTATGGAGGCTTCTGTTTAGTGAAAACAGCTATACGCTCCATATTCTTACACACAAAAAAAATTTGGTCACTTTGAGTAGATATTATTATCCTTAACCTTGCCAAAGTGGGGATCTCTAAAAGAAAAATTGCTCAACTTACAGAATTGTAGGCTGGAGATGGACTATTATACCTTTTACCAGATTTCTTCTACCATAATAATTCAGCCTTCCAAGTGTTGGATCTTTTACCAGATTACGAAATAATGACTGAGTGTATGACTTCGTACTTGGCCACAGTTGTATACAAAGGGTCTATACCAAACACTGGTGATACGTGGCTCATCGCAACAACATCTAGCAGTAGTTTGCTTGAACTAATTTACCGTGACCATTGATAATAATTCTTGGCCATTTTAAAGCACTAAGTACCTTTTATCATTGCCTTCTTTCAAAAAATTGAAGTGGTTATCAGATAAGCGGTTTTTTCCTCAAAACGGAGAGGTCATAACAAAATGTCATTAGGGATGAAAATCTTCAAAAAATTGCAATTTGCTCCTCTCATTTACAAATTGGTTGAAACAATCTCGGCCTGTTGTCACCTCTACATGATCTATAGGAGGGGTATATCTTATAGGAAATTAATAAAAACTGAGCAGAAAAACACTAAGTAACCCATCGAGGTTGTATAACCCATCGTGATGCCTTAGAGGTGATTGCTATGTCACCTATGAACAGATTCAGTAAATACGTTAAGGAAAGAGGAACTCTTCTCGAAAATAGGTAGTTTGCAGCATAAAGTCAAATATGCCGTCTTGAACAAGAAAAAAATGTTGTGAAGGAGGCAGAAACAAAAGATTTGGGGATCGAGAAGCTGACGCAGGCGATATGTGCCCTACAACGAGCCGAGAATTACTAATTAGGTCAATTTACAGCAGAAACACCTCTCTCCCTTGTTTTGAAACTTAAGCAATCGACTTCGTTTATGGATTGTTAAAATTTATATTCAAATAATACTTTTTATTCTTTCTGCAAACTAGAAAACATGAAGGGGCTTCAAAATCAAATAGGAAAGTTAAACCTATTTGGCGCTCAAGAGTGTCTGTCTCTAAGCAAGGAGTAACTAGAAGAGCCAGCGTTAATCTAGATAAACATTCGTAGCACATACATGGAGTTCAGTAGATACAACCGCATGCTTCCGCAGTATGGCTACCGAGAACCCCAGAGTTCATCTTATGAAAATGACTCAGTGCTAATACCAGCTCTAAAGAGCCTAAGTATACCAGAGACGAAGCAAAGGAGCGTTTCCAATGTTAAAATCACCTTTTTGTTCCATATTTACAAGGAAGGAAACAATACTTCTTTAACAATCCTCTCAGAGAATGCATTTATTCCTTCTTTCCCTCGTCTTATTTACATCAATGAAATCAATGCAAAACCTTTACATATTCGTAATAAAATCCTGACAAATATCAGAAATAATTGTAAGACAAATTACCAAGGACGACGCAAAACCTGTTGACAGTTTCTTGTTTCAAAACATATGATGTGAAAACCCTGCTCCATTGTCAAACAATGATAACCTAAATATATGACATTTGCTCTTAATAACAATCTTTATTTTACATAATTTATACACCCTTGGTTAGTTACAAGATATAGAATCATCCTCTAGGCCTAGAGTAGTGATTTCCTAAGTTGCAAGTCCCTCGAAGATTTGAGCGGTTGGAGATTGAAGGAGTTCCATTTTTTGCTTCCCAATATGGTTAAAAACCGGGCATTGTGCTATGTATACTAAATTGATTAATACGATACCTAGAATATTCCGTGTGTTAACATTTGGTGAAAAGTAAGATAATTCATTAAAATCTGCATAGACAGAAGGGGTGAAAAAATTATACTTGTCAGTTAATGGAATAAGCACTATAAAGAATAATACGCCAAAGTGGAAACCATGGATATCTAAATGATGATATTTAGATGTCCATGTTGGAAACTATATTTCAGAGAACTTTTCGTCGATCACTGACTTCTTCAGATCTCTTGGATAGAAGCCAGTTTTAGACGAAACGTTGCCTGAAATACAGTTTTCCTTTTCGGCCTATTATTCTTTATTGATTGTCGCTGTCTTAATCACCTTATCAGAAATAAACACCATGAAATCTGAGCCATTAGCCGAATTGAATCAGTAAGATAAATACTATTATTTACATTTATTTGTTTCAAATGTTTTAATAAGAAAATGATGGCACACTCCTCTGAATTGTATAAAAAACTGATTCCATTTTTTAGGCTCCAAAAGCAACTCAGTAATTTTGACGAAAGGGGTATTTCGTAATTTTACTGTTCCAATCCTGATAAACTGTGTACCACTAGAAAGTACTCTTCAAGTGCCTCTACGTCATTTTTATTCGTATCTATGGGACATTCTGTACACAATAGGAACGATTACGCAAGTCGTTAGAAAGGGGTAACTATTTCCAAGACGTCCTTTACACTTACAGCGCTTATCCATCGCTCTAGCATAATCCGTAAATTCTCTTGCGTTTTTTCTCCTCAGTGGATTACCCAACAGAGTAAAGAGAGTGTCCGACTTGTACCCGAAACACACATTAAATGCTGAGCGTTAGCTTTCTTAACGAGGAGGTGTGATGGTGAGGCATTGGGCCATAGCCATTCTCATTGAATCAGAAAATCAGATCGCCCTATTTTAGAAAAAGTATTCTTACGGGTGTCAGAATGTGATAATTCTCACCAAATGGCTTAAGCAAAAATCTTCAGCAGTAAATGCTTGGTATTTTGTGAGGAGGAATAGGGCCGGCGAAATGCTTTTAGAGGTGGTGGTGGGGAAAATGGGTGTGCTAATATAACTATTTTATATGCATAATGCTTCAGATCAAACGTAACAGAAAAGGGGGGGCATGGCCGTCCAGCCCCCTGTTTCGCCGGAGCTTGGGAGAAAGCCTATATCTCCAGAAAGTAGTAACTTATTCCTTTCCCAATCAGTATTCACCATTCTTTCCCCCTAAAATTCCTGGGAAGCAACTATGTGCCCTTTGTTTTATAAAGCTCGCTGTCTCATTATTTGTCTGTCTTACACGCTTCGGCACCTCATTGGCTCTATAAGCACTAAAGTCTAAGTCTAACATCAGACAAGTGTCTGAAGGGGCCAAAACCCTTTTCCAAGGGGCCCAAAATGTATCACAAATACACAAGAATAGCAACGATTTTGGGAATCCTGGGAACGTTTCTGTTTTCATTGTCTAAATTTCCTTAAATGTCTATCCAACAAAACAAATTTAACTTTTATCACAAGTTATCAAGAGACACCCGGGCAATAAATTTAAAAGAAAAAATTCTTTAATACCATTTGATAGTGGCATTGCGGGGATTGCATAAGTTGGAGAAACATGGGAAACCATTCATTTATGAACCGAATCAAAACCCGAGAAAAGTTTGAGAAATTTCTTTACCATAAAGTCTGCTTAACGCAATGACAGAAGGGCACGTTTTCTCTTGTAATATGTTCCTATATTCATATTCCTATACTGTGTTGCTTTCGGAGGAAACGACGTAGCGAGTTTGCGTTACTTGGCTACAATAAGCAAAAGTGCTCTAAGCATACAATAGTGCACAATTACCGTTCTTATGTTGATTTGTGAACAAATTCAAATCAGCGGTCATTGAATACGCAAATTGATCATGGGTGCTGGAACGGTCGCTAAGGTAATAGTAACAGCTCGGTTTTGAAGTATATAAAAATATTTAAAAAGCAATTTTCCAAGATGGAAGAGCTAAAAGCAAAAAGAAATGGGATCATTAGCCACCTGGGCCCGTCTGGTTCTGCCGACCGGAGAGATCTTAATAACAAATGAAGCTTCAATTAGAAATAGGTCATATCAAATTTGTTCATATCACAAATATTGTAGTCGATGCAATGTGCAGCTTTTCCCACAGAATGTTAATTTTTCTTTACGTCATGTCTGTCTTGCAAAACCTACTCATATCACGTGTTCCTGTCGTGGTGCCTCAGGTTAGGCAACACGTCTAGTCTTGCAGTGATATAATTCGACTTGAAAAATTCACCTACATTCAAGTTGAAATGTACTTTTTAATACCATCCCGGTGAAAACAGAAGTGCTTTTCTTTAATAATACCTTTTGTAACACCTCCCATCAACTGCTTTTAACGTAGACCAAAACCCTGTGCTGTCTGAGCTCAAATTTTTGTCTTAGAACTGAGAGATCAATTTCGATCAGACCCAACTTCCTTTATCATCCTTTATCATCCTTTTGGGTCCCTCAACAGTTCTCTATCAAACTTTCATGACGATCTGTCAAAAAGTAAGGCAGTTATCACAGAACATACAGACAGACAGACAGATCAACTATCTTTTATTCGTAAGGATAAAAGAAAAGGAATCATTACCATAACTAGTCATATAGTTCAGTCAATGGTATCTCTATATGTTTTGAGCAAGACCTACTATTAAGTAGTCAAGAGCTCCATAGTTTTTGAAAGAAGCTTGTTTTATTGCCATTTTATTGCCATGGCTTTTGAAGTCCTGGAAGCCAGTCTGATCCTAGTAAATGGAGTCTGGAAAAATACTGTCAACTTGCAGTAAATCGATGATCCATAAAATATCTTGTCATCTCCTCTAATCATAAACTTCTAAAGCGACATTGTAAATACGGTTTGGACTTCCTCACTGAAATTTCCATCATGTTACTTTGCAGGTTAAACTATTTAACTTAGATTTAATATAAAAGTCTAAAAATTCTGATCTCTTAACTAGTTGGGTTAATCGAATGAAAATGTCTGCTCTGTGAAGTAGCTAAGTAGCAGATAAAATACAGCACGTTGGAGGACAAAAAGTTCCTATACACTCCGACAACTAGATAGCGACTGTGTTGAAGCTGTACCAAAGCATCACCTAAAGTTGTGGGCATAGGTAACAATCCGCTCTCTCTCCATATTCGCAAAATTTAAAGTGCCCCCACGACCATCAAAGCAATGTTAATTTTAAAAGGGGATAGACTGGGAAGTGGGAAACGGAAGTGGAAAAGGGATTAAAGGGGGAATCGAATGGGTAGAGGCAAAAACGGGAAGTTAAGGTGTGGAGATGCAAAGATGGATAGGAAAAGTGTTGAACGATTTTAACAATAATTGTGGAGGAATGCAGTGTGTACCTATCCTCCAATCCTAGGACGTTCAGAAGACCCGGAAATATTGAAATTAGGTCAAGTCAAGGGGTCAACTCAAAAAGCTCATTGTCAGTTTGAATGGTCAAAAATAGAACGTAATGACAACTGTAAAAATCGAAGACAATTGAGAATGTTTTTCCAGGACTTCAATCCTTGGTATGATCTATTAAAACCCCGGGGACCATAACCTAGCTCTCGGAACTTGTTAAAGTAATGGTGTAACGAACTCTTTCGGGTGCTGATGACCCAAACTGGGTAATATGCTTGTAATCTCCTCTCTTCTTTAAATTGACTCTGTAACCTCAAAAAATAAGGACAAGCTCAGTAGTTTACAAAAATTTTTGATTATGCTTACACCATGTAACAAGTCAACATAAATCGTTGTGTTATGTTTACATTGATTATGTGAAGTTCGCTATTCTTCTCCATCCTACAACAAGATGACGCGTGGTCGTTGAAATGTGCTACAAATGACTAGGTAATATTATATCAGATGAATTGGAACGAAATGGATTCAATAGTACACATTGACCAAACTTAAAGTTGATAGCAAAACAGAAAATGGCTTATTGTTGCGTGAAATCTATGAACAGGATGAAGGAAATTTCACTAAGATGGGGCATTAAAAAGGTTTCTTGCCACGCAGACTCTGACGAGACAAATAAAGATTGAATAACCATGCAATGCACATAGATATACCTTTTCGTACATCGAAAGCCTTAAAAATTTCGCAGCTGGATTGTTGTGATGTTAGAAGACCTATATGATTGGCAACAGTAGCCATTCTATATGATACAGAACCTGCCCCATTAAATTGTGTTTGTACAAAACGACAGCTTTTGGTAACAAATTGCTACACTGTTTGTTTTCTTTTTGGTGGTATGCTCATTTTCGAGCGTAGCCTATTGCCCAACCAGAGCGAGCAATGTTCTGGGGAAAGAGCACATTTACAGGTGTGGTCTCCCGTTTTTTCCCCGAACCGATAGCCTTTATATCGGGCTAGGCTGGATTCGAACCCACAACTTCTGGCATGTGAGTCCGACTCCTTAAGCACTTGACCACGGCGGCTGTTATACAATACTAAAATGATGCACAGCCTCTCGACGTTTTACGTTTCTGACTCAGATTCTGACTTTTCAGAGTAACGGTAGTGCAATAAGTAGAATTTACATAATTACATTCTGAAAAGTCTTCATTGAAGCCGTCATACATTAACATCAAGTCATGTTAATCTTCTCCTTCATAGGGAAAGATGTTCCGAAATTGAATGATCTAGAGATCACCTATTGTGCAAATCCTCTGTAAAAGGAGAGAGAGCAACAGTAGACATTGTCAATTTCTTTCGAATGATATAACAGCAAATTTACCTGGTACATGAAGTATCCAGTACCACCAAATGCGAAAGTATCGCAGCCGAGTTGTTATCAAACAATTTGAGGCTGTCCTAAATTAAAAGGTATCCGGCACCATTGCATATGATTATAACTTAGTTCACTTTCTCTAGACGACAAACAGTAATGAATGACGTCATTGGTCTTCTTCTGTAGAATTCCTTTTACATACATACTCCGCTAACAGACGTTTGGTGCATTCTCGTGATGATTTGTTCCACCAAAAGTAGATGAGAGGATCAAGAACAGACCGACTCAGTATAAACTTTCCCATAAAAGTTATCGCCCATTTTAGTACGTAGCGCCCAGTAAATACAGAATCCGGGATTTGAAAAAATAGACCAAAACACCACAATATCACAGTTCCAATAATTATGCAGTACATCATAGCAATTGAGTCTTTAAGCCTTTTCAGTTGCTGCTGCCGCTGCATTTCCACAACAAATGGATAAACATCCCTTTTCAGCTTGCGTATAACAATCAAATACATGAAATTTGCAAGTGGTATATCTAGGATAATCATTACGAATGTCAGTTTGTATTTAGCTAGAAAACTGTCCATCATGGCTGGTATAACAGCAAAAAGCCAAGCTATTGAAATCGAACGAATCGCAAAAGTAAATCCTTGGTCGTCATCCAAATCGGTCATTGACTTGACTCGCTGGTACCTTTCATAGGCCACACAAACAATGGAGTTTAAGCCGGCAATTAATGTAAGTCGGCTAGTAAAGTTGATCAACTTCTCTAAATCCGGATCAAATTTACCATGAAGATCCCAAATTACAGCAGGTAATGTTATAACTGCTATAGTCAAATCAGATCCAAAAATCGAGCATAACAAATAATGGTATGTGTTATTCAAAGTTGGAGTTTTTGCAATCGTAGTGACCGCCAGGACATTAAATATCAATGCAAAGAGACCTAAAATAATCCAAAAAATTGTTTCGAAGACAACAAGGCAGTAAACGATACTTGCGGCTGAATCAGAATTTGGAGTCGTTGCATTTTGACACCAGAGAGACAAGTTTCCACTCGAACAATTTGTTTGGAAAATAGGAGAAACTGTTGACATGGTGCCAGAGGCATGATCTTTTGCTTTTCAGAAAGGGAAGATCACTCTTGTGGTTAATGAATATTTCCAGGTTGATGACGTAGATGAACTTTTATCCTAAAATGTGAAGATAAGTGAAAAAAATGAACAACGCTACTTCGAAAAGCTAGCTTTGAATTTATGCCCTTGGGTGCTTAATTTTTTCTAGTCAAGTTAGATGGTCTCCTTTGGGGTAAGGGTGCATATTTTCTGTTCAAAGAGGATAGATCGCCAATAATTAAAAACTGACCCTGCTCTATTTGATCATCAAAGTCGTCTTTATCACCATTATCCTTTTTGTTCTTTCAACATCATCATCTATATTGTCATTATTTTCCCCTTAATATTCGTACAATAAATAATCATTCTCATCATGATAATAATCATACATAGTAATAGTAATTTTATCACAAGTTTTTCTCGAGATTATAAAACTATTGTAGTAAATGGTGTAAGTCTATTAAAGACCAGTATACAGGGAATCTCAATGGACAGAAAAAATATGAAGAGATCTGAAAAAGTTAAATATCTTTGAAAAAATTATAAATATACAGGGCTGGTATTCTTAAGTAGTAACAAACCTTTGATGAAGGTAAGTAAACTGTGGAGATAACCCTAGATGTAACAGGTAAAAGCATCCACAACGTTTCTAGAGAAAACAAAAACAAAGGAAATGTTTCCATAACACAGAGAAAGAGATAAGAAACCATACGGTAATGAATTATTCGTAGAGCCAGTATAGACAAAGAACAGTGCAAAGAAAAAAAGAAAAAAGGATAGAAAGTGGTAGGAGAAAGGCTCAGAGTTATTGAACCAAGCCGCTAGGTACACGGGCCCATTGTTGATATGCAATGAAACTTCAAGATTAGACATCGTTCCAAACTTTACACCAGCTATTTCATAGCAAAGAACAATGTATGATTGTATTTATGTCAGAAGACTTTAAAAGGCAAATACTTAGAGGGCATGGGAACCACGGGAAAGCTGCGTAAGTTTGTGGAGATTGTTGTGTCTGTAGTGATCAGTATTTCTCTTTCTTTGAATCACTTCATCATCCTAAACCTAAATAATATGACAGAAGACGGCGTCAAAACTAGCCTTCCCCTGCAGTATGGCAGTATCGCAAATGCAATACAACACCTGTCATAAGATTTTGCCAGACAATCGGACTAAAGGCAGTGAGATGAAACAAGAACATAATACAGCACTCAGTCAAACTTCCTACCTTTCCTCGTTGATAAATGGCTGTGTATCAAGTGTGTACATGTCATTGTCGTTAGGCAGGATATCATTGTAGTTATTACACACGGGATAACGGCTCCCTATGACCGTACGTATACGAATACAGGCTGGAATCGTTTAGAGAGGAGTGTTCAAAGTTTGGCAACACTTTGAGAACTTCGATTATACGGAATCTTGTAATCTTTCATTGTCATGTGTCAAGCAATTTAGTCCATCACTGAATTGGAACATTAAACTTCATCACAAGGAAATTACATCTTCCGTTTGAAGAGTAACTAGAGAAAAGAGGGAATACCACTCCCAGGATGTTTCATCTTCCATCTCACTTATTACTACTCTTGATTCTCTAGCTCCCATTGATGATTAAAATGCAGGCTAGAACAAAACTTCATTATAGTCAGTTTTCATGATTAGTAACCACAAGGTTCACTGCATTTGTGATAAATCTATACAAATCTTATCAACCTTTTTAGCATCGGCAATTAACACAACTTTACTGTGTTCCAAAAGTGTTCAATACAAATTTTCTAGATGAGTTGCTTAACGTAACTAGCACAAGAAACGAGGAACAGGAAATGTAAGTCATCTTATGGTTATTTACACATATTGTAACCAAGGTCAAAAATGCTACAGCTAAACTTTTTTGATATAATTATAAATGCAAATGAATCTGTAAATGTTAATGTAATTGCCAATGAATCTGTAAATGTTAATTTAAATGCAAATGAATTTGTAAATATTAATTTAAATGCAAATGAATTTGTAAATGTTCATTTAAATGCAAATGAATCTTTAAATTTTAATTTAAATGCAAATGAATTTGTAAATGTTAATTTAAATGCAAATGAATTTTTAAATATTAATTCAAATGCAAGTAAATTTGTAAATGTTAATTTAAATGCAAATGAATCTGTAAATTTTTATTTAAATGCAAATGAATCTGTTAATTTAAATTTAAATGTAAATGTAGGTGTAAATATACATTTAAACGTAAATGTTATGATAGTCAACGATGTTCTAACAAGGAATGTTTGCTCTAGTATTTTATTAAATTCAATTTTTTGAACCCTCTCTTCTAGAAAGCACTCCGTAACTTTCAACCGGCTTTGGATAGATTGATATGACAGATCGCAGTCCTTACATGGTCAAGTCTAATGGAGACCAGAAGCTGGTTTTCAAATTGTGTAGAGATAGATACCGATGTCTCGGTAGATGATTACGAGCAAATGGAGGCAATATGTGGGTCACGGGTTCTGATACTGTTGGTGACATTTGCAATTCCTCGACTATCTTTTAAAAACAAAGCCATTTACGGAAATATTTCACATACTTTTGGAAGTGGAGATAATTTTATTTGTGATATATATGGTGCCGAGACTCAAATCTCATGCGATGTATTTATTTTCCAAACATAAGTTTGTCAATTATGAGCGTAACGTTGTCTGTGCTATGCCTTATTGGGAAATGGATCAACATTTTGATGCGCACAGAAGTTTCTCAATTTCCGCGCATTGCAAAGGCAAATAAGAAACATTCGAGAACATTTTTTAAAAGGTCTGTCATTAAATATGAAAAACAGGAATGATTTATAAAGCTGTTGACAAGCAGCGCCCCAAGGTCATTGCAAGTTATACACAACTAATGTTACTCATCACTACGGGCATGACACCATATTATTTTGTCCTGCCGCTTTCGTAATAGTACAGTAATTGAACAATTGCTGAACCTGAAACTCGCTAGTTCAAAGCTGGAATAGTCCTGGAGGGATATTACCATAAATTTATTCTCCTATTTAAAAGTCTCCATTTAATTGCAAGCTAGGGAAACGATTATCGATCTATTATTGACATTGGAATGAACCCAGTCTTTTCAATACAACAACGGCGTCACACAAGGGTGTCTGTCAATACCATTTCTCACAATTAAAAATCTCAAGAACGTGTTTAATGTAGAGATCAGATTTTCACAAAGAGACTGACAGCAAGTACTCACTGTATACAAAAAAGGAGATCAGTACGCTAAAGACATTGAGAAATTCGGTGACACTTTTAAAGGCTTACAGGTGCTCCTGACACCCGACAACGAGCAAGACAAATATACAAGGTTGTTGATTCCTGTCATCAACGGCTCCTGAAACTACCCAAAGCAAAACTAAAGTCATCAGGAGAAAAACACTTAAAAGATTTTGGCCTCTATTCTTCTATTGTATAGTGCTTTGATGAGGCCCCTACACGAGGAGGCTTCTTACTCTGGTGCTGATTGATGTGCTACTTACAAACATGGGGTTTGAAATTACACTACAATGTTTTCAAACTTTAAGCAAATGGTTATCATCTCTTTACAACCTAATGAACAATGATACTTTTTCTGCTGTTTGTTGCTTTTTTTGATCATCTGCTTTGATTTGTTTGGTATCTTACTCGAAATACTCTGATAACAGCCTTATTTTCATAACTGCGACATCCAACAGCAAGATAACAGAATTTTCAGTTTTTAATCCCTGCTCTTCTCAGCCATCAATTAATTCTTCGCATCTCAGCATCGGATATATTATCTTCCCACAGTACTTCTAGCTCCAACAATATAACTTGTTTCTTTTTTATATTCCATGATATAAGGTATGGGCATTTTGCAGTTGTAACTAACGAGACCTTTAGCTTAGTGTCCAAATCGGCAGCAGCCTTCCAACATCTTTCACCAATATCACAAAACCATCTTATTTTCTTACAGTACCAAGCTAACCTTTTTAATGAAAACGTATTTCTTCCTCACTCACACTGTTGGCACTTTCTCTTCATTTACTTCTATAATAATGTACTCTAATAATATATAATAAATATTTAAAAATCATTATGTCGCCACATATAACACTCTTTGAATCCCAATGAACAAGAAGATAACATAAGTCTGATTTTCCCGGTCCTTCCACATCTGCACTTACCATCATCTGCTACAATCCACTTGAGAAATGGACTAGCTGCCGTAGTTTGTCATATGCTGGATTTACAAGAAAGGATTGTGTAGTAGATTTCCATTCTCATATTTCTTTCCAGTTCAACTTCCATTCAATCACGTTATATCCATAAAAGACACTGCTCTAGTTCATTACATTTGACAAGGTGTGAGTAATGATTTTTCTGTCGAATTCGTCTTACTTCATTCACAACGGCATATTTCTTCTCCTTAAAATTGGACGCAGAAAACTGTTGACAGCCCACTTCATTCTGTTTGAGTCAATCCGATTATTTTCCGGTAATTAAGTCTATTAAATGGCTTGTTAACCTCGTCTCCAGCATTCCATTTCCGAAATATTCAAACCTAAGGAAGACTATCTTATCATTGGAGTATCGAAGCATCATCACTGTTTAACTTTTTTTGCTTTGTACTCTTTAAAGATGAATTGGATGGGTAGCGTCAGCTGTTGTCTTTTACTATGAAGTGCTGTATTGTTGACGAGTTTTGGCAATTTTAACCAACTTTACGATTGGATATGTAAACTACATCTCAGATTAATTATTTCAATCACTAAAGACGTGCATACAAGCCATATTTCAGGCAGTATACTTTGAAATTTCCACTCAGCCTTGTCTTGGTAACTGGCTTTAAACCGCAGCGAATGCATGGGTCACAGGTTCGAATCCCGTTGGTGACATACTTTTCTATTTCTCTAGTATCTATTCAAACTTGTAATTTCAAATCCTCTTTTATCAAAAACACTTTTCGTGTTTTCTATAATTTTTACAACTGAAGTAATATCATCCATGCATACTTCCATGCTCTGATGTCATTACCATCACGTCAATTTCTTTTGACTTAAATATCATCTGTATTACCACAATGAACAACATTACATTCTGCTGTAATTCCTTTTTCTATCCTCTCCTATTCTATCTTGAATTTAACAGTTGTAGATCTCATTTGGAATTTTTTCATATTCCATAATCATTTTTTACAATTCTTTGGAGAAAATCGCTTCTTCAATGATATTATGGGCTAGTGATCTACACGCGTTCACAAGATCAAGCCAATTTACCAAAATGTCTAGTCCGTTTTCTTTTGCAAAAATGGAATATTGACGTTCTGCACAACCCGGAATCTGTAGTCTCCAAGCTCTCTGATTACTTTTATTAATGTACCCATTAATCCTTATGAAACTAATGATTCGCTTTGCTATGATCCCGCGTGTCATTTCCCCATCAATTCTGAGGCGCAAAATTTGTAAAAGCTGACCCAGTATCTCCGAATTTTCATCTTTCGGTAAATGCATCTCTTCAGCAATGCCCCACCTTTCTACAGCGCTTTTGTTTCCCCACATTTCTTGCAATAACAGAAACAGTCTATTTCTCAACCCAGGGCAGATCTTATAAATCTTGTATGAATTTCCATCAACTCCTGGTGATCTTTTTTGAACGCTATTTTTTTCCAAAAGCGTAAACCTTTTCTTGACATATCAACCAGACGCTTCATTTTGTGTCATGTTTAATTTCTTCATGCGTGTGAGTCTCCATTCTGGTCACTTAAATTTTATTTGAAATGATTTTCAAGTTCTTTTGGGTGCAATTTAGAGTGACACTCATTGTTTCTGTAAAGAGAATGTTTTCAAATTTAAAGGGATCTTTGATGAACCCATTCCTGGTGTTCTCTTTCTCTTTCATCTGCCTGAATTTCCTTTCTTTTCGCCAAAGATCTTGATGTTTCTTCTTTACCTTTTTTTGTAAGGCTCTAAGCCTTTTTTTATCTCCTTTGTCTGCCGTTATCAAGCAGCTCTTTTGTAATTCCGTAATTTCCTTTAGTGCCTCCTGAATTAATTCTATCTGCAAAAATCTTGCACTTGTCTTGATTTTAAGCTATCCGTGGTGCCAAGTAATAATCAATTTTCTTCTTTACTGTAAGTTGCTCCTTCACTATATGTTGTTCCAGTCTTCATTTACTTTGTGGATTTGACAAAGTTATTGATTAGAGCCTAGATTCGTCTTGCTAATAACAGTATATATACTATTAACGGTTATAGATTAAATTAAGTAAAAATAGCTCTAGAAGCGGGATCACCTAGTGGTGGCTAAAAATGTAACTTTCTACCTTATTGAAAAAAAATTGCGGGTTTAAGATTATGAAATGTAAATGCTGTAGGTACAATTATTATCGCTTTGTAGACAACATTAGACAGAATTGAAGAGTCTATGCTGGAAGCTGAAGTTTTTCTGGTTTCTCGAGTGTATGTACGCACCATTTGACATCTGTAGAAACATCTTCCTATAGACCAGATAAGTACTTCCTGATTAGAGTAACAGTGTTTACGTTGTATTTCCTTAACCATTTGATGGTTATCAAGATGTATAAGAAAACTATTTTTGATAGGCAAGCCCATCATGTAATATAGGTATATATATATATATATATATATATATATATATATATATATACGGGGTGAAAAAGCATTACGCGAAACGTTAATTTATGTCTGCTATATATATATATATGTATATATATATTAAAGC
Organism: Carybdea cf. marsupialis auct. non (Linnaeus, 1758); assembly: GCA_010016065.2. Taxonomy (NCBI): domain Eukaryota; kingdom Metazoa; phylum Cnidaria; class Cubozoa; order Carybdeida; family Carybdeidae; genus Carybdea; species Carybdea cf. marsupialis auct. non (Linnaeus, 1758). The sequence goes on from JAAAKL020004883.1 coordinate 19,765, forward strand.
CTGAAGAAGGATATATATCCGAAAGCTTGCTTCAAAGCTGAAGTTGTTTTTTTATTATATATATATGTATATATATATATATATATGTATTTCGCTCCCTATCTTACGTTAGGTTGAACACTCTCTGCTTGAGACGGTACCATTGCTGTTGCTTTATGCATTGCTCATCGCTCACTATGCTTGCACAGTTTGAGCACTATGACATGGTACCATATGCATTCTTTAAATTTCTTTGTAGCAGCTTTGCTAGTTACATAACTAGAATTCAGTCTCAACGCTCTGTTCTGCACTGATGAGCCCACAATGGGCAAAACAGTTCTGTCTGAAGATTGGGTATTTCGCTCCCTAGCTTACGTTAAGTCGAGCACACTCTGCTTGAGACGGTACCATTGCTGTTGCTTTATGCATTGCTCACTGTGCTTGCGCAGTTTGAGCACTCTGGCATG
>JAAAKL020004884.1:0-20210 GCA_010016065.2 Carybdea cf. marsupialis auct. non (Linnaeus, 1758)
TTTTGTCTACAAAGCAACGGTTTTCTTGCTTTGATGTGAATGGATTCTAAAACGGCCAAGTGAAAAGCAGATCTAGCGTTCCCAATTATGCGGAAGCGATCGTCCGTATACATTTTGGCACGGTCTGGGTTTTCAAGCAAGTGCTGCCCTATGGCAGAGTCACATTGCTTGGTGGTGTTTTTAGATTTTGAAACACTAGGTGGTTGTTTTTTCGTAGGAGCTGATCCTTGGCGAATACAAGATGGAACATGCTGTTTAATTCTGTCAATTAACCCCAAGACGTGAGGCCAACATAGCCAGCCTCGCGCTGGCAAGAAAATGAGTAAACTACAATGCTTTTATTTGTGTAAGGCACACGGTCTTGTCACGCGGTTACTGTTACGCTGTGTATTTTACTTTGAGAAGTAAAATTATTTCCACAGTAATAATATTCATATAACATATAATTACGACTGACCGCGGCGTATGTAGGGGAAAGGCCTTTAGATCATAGACGCCCCCACCCTTACGGAATCACAAGAAAATGAATTTTGCGTAATTTTGAAGAAAGATTATTACTGTGGGTGGCAGGATATGGTGATTGACAGAAGATGGTCGAAACGGATTCCCTCAGCAATAACATGGGAACATATCCCAACATCCTTTAAATAGTATCCTAGGACTTCCACTCTTGACGTGCCCCTACGTAGTCGATCATTTAATGTTTTCTGGAACGCACCTACATGTTTTCCTGCGCAGCCATCCATGACAAGATTCACATGCAAACAGTTTGTAGGAGAAAAGCCCTCCACACTTTATACAATTGTGTGTATTTTATCCGAAGTGTAAAAAATGCACAATTTGTTTTGATTACACGTATGTCTCAAGTTTTACCTTCAAATGTGTTCAAGTTACATTGATGACACTGAAGTTCTTATTCTAAGGTTTTACAACATGATTGAAGAAACAGCTTTGCCTAACAGTGTCCCCCCCCTTCGCTTCAGATAATAGATACAGACGGCATGTAGGTACCAACTCTGAATTCAAGGTCTGATATTGTTTAATTGTTAGGATTATGTGGTTCAACAAGGCAGTGTTGGAATACATTTAAAAATTATTCAAAAATATTATGCAGAAAAGGATACTTGAACTGTCCACATTCCCTGCTTAAAGCCAAATATAATATACTGACACACATTGTAAGCAACTATCCCTTGACTTGACTTCCCATGACTTCATTACTATTTCAGTGCGATTTTTCTTATTATTCTCATTATTTCGTCTTTATTCCCTTATTCGTATGAGCTTTCAATTTAATATGTTCTGTGTTTATGATCTTAGTGGGCAAAATACCTTATTCCTTCTTTAAGATACCCACAGAATTGCAAAGTCATTATTTAGATATAACTGAAATGTCAGGGTTGCTTGTATCATACTTCTTTAACGAATAGAAAGCCATTAAATAGCTCACCTTGTACCCTGAATATCCAAATAGTTTGTTGGTGGTACAAAACAATAAAACTGCACAAAATAGCCAAAACATTTTAGTACTGAAAAGCTTTTTTCGTCTGACACTCCTCAGAATACAAAATCGTCGGAATTGAGATAGAAAGAAATCAATAAAACTTATACCAAACAGTGTTTTGAAAGTAGCCAATCAGAGGTCTGATTGCTAGATTGGTGTTAAAAATCATATTTGAGAGCCTTTGAGTCGGTCAAAATCAATTAAAATAAGCCGTTATAGTCCGGTTGGTGACATTTTTTCTATTTCTCTATTATTTATCCAAAGTTATTATGAAATGATGACCAAAATTTCGTCATTGTCTGTCGTGGTGAAAATGTAGTCCATGCGGATGCTTTTTAGTTTCTTTCTAATACAAGTGACGCCGAACTCCGAAGGTCATAATAATCATTGGCACTCAAATACTACTTTCTAATTTGCATTCATAGAACATTACGGAATGCAGTTAAAGAAAGAATCACATTTTCATTTACTCAGTTTGAATTCAAAAATTGCCGGATGATCCAGAAATCGTTGCTATGCAGGTGTCGTTTGACAATCAAAAGATCAAACACGTCGACGCGGGATACGTCTAACAACACTGTGCTTAGACTTTTGAATTTCTATGCTGCCACACTTACATCATTTTTCACATAACAAGGAGAATACGCGACAAGATAATTGCTACAATTAATATCCATTGTATATCAGGTTAGCCAACATGGCTGTCTCTACCTCGACGGCAACAGAGTCACCTGTAAGCTTGGATAGACTTACGTAGAGACAAAAGCGTCAGATTTGCATCTGTCGATTGCCTGACCAGTAGGTGGAGTTACATTTGTTGACGTATATGTCTGCGGTTTTTCCCAGCATTTTGACGCATTAGGTACCTGTTAGCAGAGTAATGTGGAAAGGAATCATCTAGCTATGAAAACTGTAACATATTTGATTCGCTGGAATTTATCTGTTTCACTAATCAAGTGAATCACTCCTTTTGCATTACAGTGGCCAGTATGGCGGATATCTGTTTTCCAAGTACCTGGGCTCCAAAAGGACTGTCTTACTTCACAGCAATTGCATCTCTGCTTCTCAGCATTATTATCATCAGTGGTAACTTGTTGATCCTCGTGGCCTTCATTAAAGACCCCTTTAAACGACTTCGTACACCTTTCAGCTTCTTTCTGCTGAACCTCACTGCAAGTGATCTGATTGTAGGTATAATCATTATGCCCATATCAGTGATAGTACATTTCAGCGAAGCTACTGGAACTCTTGGAAAATCTAAGATATTGGCGATTCACTTATCATACTTTATATCTACTAATGCAAGTGTACTCGGCCTCGGTATATTGTGCTTTGATCGGTATCTGGCAATCAAGAATCCACTTCACCATAGGAAACATCTCCACCTCAGAAAGTGCATCATGATATCAGCTATTCTTTGGACAGTGGCAATCTCCGCATCGATGCTTTATTTTTACACAGGTTATGTAACCCTTTTAATGATCTGCACCCATACTTCAGTTGCTGCTACGTTATCAATCCTGCTGATTACCTACGTAAGCGTATACCGGATTTTGAAACATTTATCAGGAGAGCTAGGGGATTCCAATGGACAAAGTGTCAACTGCAAAGGTAATGGCATGTCTACACGAGCTCTACGAGAAAAGAAGGTAACCTGGGCATTTCTTAGCATCCTGCTTACTTTCATTTGTAGCTATGCACCGGCAGTAATTATGATATACATTCTTCAGTTTTGTCAAAGCTGCAGCTGTGAACTACGACATGCATTAAGAGACCTGCAATTTCTGATTATATCTGCTAACAGTGCTTCCAACCCGATCGTATGTGCACTGAGGATGGAACCTTTTCGCAAGGCAATAAAATCTATCATTCGCTGTCCTGTCAGATCAAAAAATAAACTAGATCTTACAAGCGCTGCAGCAAACGACGTAATGGAATTAAAAACAAGTCAAATATTTTTAGTTGCTTATCAAAGTTCAATCATGCTTCAAAGCAATAATGGGAACGGAGGACTCGATACTACTACGATGTCTTCTAAACTGACTTCGCTCTAAGGCATCTTGAGTTCAGATGTTGAACACGAATAAGTTGAAAAACATATGCACAGACAGTCTTAGCTTTTCCTGACCTGGTGAAAGATCATTGTTACGTTTCCTTAAACAATATTTGATTTCAAACTGTCGCTTTATTGTTGTTTCTGAAAGGTTCACTGTCAGTTTTAATTAGTTTCGTAATCAGTGGTCTCTCAACTTATTTATTCATTACACTGGAAATGTGTGAGTTTATCGGTAAGAAGTTATTGGTTTGTTTCCGTGAGACCAACTTGGCCTTAGCAAAGTTGTCATCTTTTTTTCCGCTATCTTAAATACGTAATCAGTAGTTAATCTCCTTCAATATGAAGACTACAAGACACGTCCTTGTAGAAATTCAATGCATAGATTATGTCAGGCACTCGATATAAGAACTCAATTTAAGATGCAAAAATCTCAAACGTTATCTCCCGCTATTCGTTCTCGCTTGAAGAAGAAATCGTTGATCTTTTTAGTGTTCTGTCAAATAATGTTTCCATAATGGTTACTCAAATGCATTCAGAATAATCTGAGACATTTTAGTTATTTTGGCTGTTTGACTATGCGTTCCATTTTATCAGCAATTTAAGAAATATTAGCTGTATACTTCCTTTGCCTTTATTAATTCATAATTAAGCTAAATGGTTTCTATGGGTGATTTTTTCCTATGCCAAAGGACTCACAACCCGAATAGCACAGTTTAAAATTGTTGGCGTGACTATCCCCCGCCATCAAAACAGTTGTGCTTCTATTCTTAATTGTATGTCCTAATTCAGGTGACAAGCCTTGCTACATGTTACTCCTATTACCATTGTTGATCAAAATTAAGTTATAACAATGATAATAATAATAATGATAATAATAATTATAGTAAATGAAAATATTTAGGAATATTATCACAACAATTTCTATTATTTCACGTTATCTTCAAACAGTTAAAGTAGGGATGGATTTGTTCACAGCTATCAATTGTTAAGAAACCCTCTAATTTTATACATTGTTAAAGGATTCTGCAGACACTTTCCAATTGTCAGGCATACTAGGACGGGAGAGGAACACGGACAATCAAGGGGTCTGTACAGTTTTGTGAACTATTAAAAAACCGAGAAACCTGAAACTGTACTTTAATTGTAGCTGTCTAACCCTCATATGCTTTACTCTAATTTATTGCCATCTATAGGGGTGAATATAGGTTTTGAGGGCTACACTGTCTAAGCGTCAAATGGAGTCCATCCACTTCAAATTATCGTGTTCAAGTACAGTAAGCAACAGACAGCTTTATGCCCTTAAGTGTTGTTACCTTCGGGGGTAGCCAAAAGTTGCAAGTGCCCCCTGACACAGGGCATCACAAAAGATGGGCAGATTGCCTTCCTTGAAGACGTGGTTATCATAAATAGGCAGAAAGGTGGCCGCAAATAAATTTAGTTATAGGTTTGCTGAATATGATCCTTCAGGTTGAATAAGGTTGCCCTAAATGTTCTGGATATATGACCATTGGCAGCCAGAAGATAGCTTACGTAACAAACATTCCGTGCTTTGTACATTCAAAACACGTCATCAAACTTACTGTAAAATTGTGAATGTCTGTCAACGATTTAAAGTCATTTACGAGCAATTTACGCCATTAGATAACTTTAACACCTTTTCTTTGCCGAAGACATGTGTCTTTGCTCCCAAAGTGTTACAAAATATAAAATTCTGACATAAATTTGATTCTGAAAATAATTAGAAATCTATAAGCATATGTCTATACGTTTTAAATGAAATAAATGGTGTACTTTATCAAATCTTTCATTGATTAGATATTGTCTTCGTTATGTAACGTAGAATTTTGAAGTAATTACTTCGCTTTTGTGACAATAGATGAGGCGGTCTGTGGTAATTTTGTCTCTGTCAAACCATTTTTCAAGGCAGGTGCTTTGTATTATTTATGGCAACTTAATGACAACAATTCCCAATCGGGAAACGTATAATAATAGCCAGGCATTTGCAAACATACAAATAAATACGTACATAATATGGTCAACATCGATCAATGTCACGTAAAAACATGTAATAAAAGATGTGCTATTTATTCCACCTTTGAATGGAACGGCATTTGTAAATAGGTAAATCTTGGCGTTTTGGTCTCAAATGCTACTGTATTAGTCGCTCTGGTATAAAATTTGTTAACAGAAAGTTTATCATATCTTCACTGTTGTTGCTTGACTTTCATTAGCTCTGGTCTACTAATGTCATAGCGATTCGCGAAGACGGGGCAGGCATTTGATTTGAGGGGCTTCGCCATATGAAATCGGTCTAGGAGAACTCATGGGGATTACAGATACTGATAACGGGCACTTCAATATCGGATCCGATTAAAACATTTATTTGGCTCATTACTTTTGGATTTGTGTGAAACTAGATGACAGGAGAAATTTAGGAGAGACAGTAAAACAAATCACAAGTCATAGAAATACATAGCCTAATAGCTATTTAAATTTGCAGCAAGAGTATGACGTAAAGAATGTATGAAGCTTTTATTTAAAGAGGAAGAGGGAGTGAGAGACAGAGATATAGTACTAGACAGATATAAAACCTAAAGACAGAGGCTAACAGAAGGAGTCTTGTAGTTTTATCTCCTTACAGCAAAAGCTCTCCTTATCGTTTGATAATGTTGCTTTTAAAAAATAGTTTAGTTTTCCTAGTTACTCACAAGTTTTCAACATAGAACTTGCAAAAGAATCTATTCCTACTATTATAGCTTTTAAATAGAATTATTGCGATCACAGATAATACAAGGTTATAAAAGTTTTTAGGTTGCAAATGCGTGTTTAAATGTGTGTCTATATGTATTTTATGGAGACAGTATTTCTAATGATCCCATAAAACGAGTAAAATACAAGTATCATGAGGCATCCCGTGCTGATTAACATTAATGCATAATATAAGATACTGCAATGTTTGTTGATTCTGACCAAAACAATTATAACAAACTATGATTCTTCTGTAAGCAAAAGTTAAGGAGTTCTATGTCGCTAAGGATAATTTCAGGAGAAGAGCTGTGAAACTCTACAATTGTAAGTAAATTTTAGATATCTATGGACATTGGTATGAAACCATAGAGGTCAGACAAAAGCTATCCATGCAAAGCAATGATTTCAAGTTTCATAGACGCAAGGGGAAGAGGATGGAATTTTTCTTCGTTCTGTTACAGACTCGGCCATAGGAAGTATCGGTTAATAGAATCAAATAAACTTAATTATAGTAACTTCGCATATGATTCATGTTCTTACATGTTTTGAGAAATAAAATCAACATATTTCTCTAGGCGTTGTTTGTCCATGAATTGTTGAGCCCAGTGGTGGATTAAGAGGGGACCGGGCTGAAGCCAGGGGCCCCTTAAAATTCTTTCTGCAATAATGCAGTTCAGCCATGACAATATTCAAAGAGGAGCCTGGAGTTGAATGGACGAATATTCTTTTAACTGTGAAGATGCTTTCCTTCCAAGCTTCGCTTAATAATGTGATGCCTGTTTCTAGACATTAAGTCGTCCGTCGACATCTTTCTTCTTCGCCCGCGTGGCCGTTTATGTTCGAATGTTCCAGAAGATGTACGGGACAGGAAAGACTCAGTTCACTCTCTCTAATGAGCATTGGAAACTTAATTATGAGCACACTAAATTTCGACGACTTGATTGATGAATTTACTGTAAAAAGAGCTCGAAAACATACAATCTGTCAATAATGTAATTATCGTTAAGACAATTTCCCCTAAATGAATGTTTGCGCATTTTTAATTAGGGTTGCGGTCGTAATTGCTTATCAATTACTGTCGTTCGTTGGCATGTGAGAAAGGAAACCGCCTAAAATTCAACCACTTTTGTATGTTTCTTTGATGTCATAAATTTAAGCTCCTTGATCATAATTATAGAAGGAATACCTTTAACAGGCCCCCCCCCCTGGTTGATCAACAGCCCGAGGCCTCCCTAATCCGCCCCTGGTCGAGCCGTTTTTTACTATGACTATGACATTTGGGTTGTAAATTGCATATTCAACTTCCTAAAGATAGTATAAACGATTGCATTTCTAAAAGGACAATGGCAGGAAAAGTTAGAGTTGAGTAACGGATGTGACACCCATGACTATTCTTATGATAATCACTTTTGACTGAGGGTCAGAGTTTCAGAGTTTAACGGCGCACATGTGTTATAGATTTTTAGAGTTCAGAGTTGAACTACTTAATAATGAAAAGAAATATGGAGAACAAAGATGATCTTGTCTTACATTCTAGTTCTGACACTATTTTAGGCTGTGGAGCTCGCTGGCATCTGATTGTTTTCCCTCTTCCTATAAATTACATGCTTTTACGTCAGACGTGAATTCCTTTCTTTTAGGTTAGTTGTTCCCCTTCCTCTCTCTTTCTCTCTGCTTACTATCTACATTGTTTACCTCTCTTCTGGTCCATACACTTAGTGGCTTTTGCTAGCCTGGTATGGTACTACGCCTATTAAAAATATCTGTTAATACTATTCAGCGCACAAGTCTTGTTTTAATGGGCTAAATTTCTTTGTCTATGACTGACAAAAGTAACAAATTTCGGATTGTTTTAAGTAACACTTTTCTTTTCATAGACGTAAGTCTTCCTTTTGATCTACAGTTTACAGCAACTTAGTGATAAAAGTAGTTTTTAATTAGTCAGGCAGAATATTCAGGTGTACCTAGCACTATCATGATTGATATACCCTAACACGTCCTATTGCATAATGAGTCTCTTCATACAAATTACAAACCCTTGACGTTTAGAGCATGCTATTGATATGTATTTTATTTATTCTACCGGTTCGGTTCCCTTTGAAGGAAAAGGTTATGTTGCCATTATGGTCTTATTTCAATATTCTCTCTAAAAAGGTGGCGTACATGTGACGTCACAACAGTTCCATGATTTCAATAGTCCCCATCTTGGATGATATGTTGCCGTAGCAGCTCAAACAAAACGTGTTGTTACGTCAGTTGTGTAGCATTCCTGGAAGCAGTACTGTTACTTACTCGTTCTAATAGCAATGCCTACCTTGTGTGCTGTATTCGGTTGCGGAAATAACGCGAAACGCGAGGATTCCAAAACAGAAAATGTTCTTTTTTCATCACTTTCCAATGCAGTCATTATTGCTAGATACTCCCGCAGCAAACTTGTCATCCAATATGGCGTCTCAAGAGACGCTCCTGCAGTTAGGTCATGTGTTTGCACGCAACCTATAAATGATTTCGCATCTTTTGGTGCTTTAGTGATGCTTCCCTCAAGTACTTCACTTGTGTTAGCTTCTACAATGAGGTCACAGTCCTAAATCAACGTGTTCTGAAGGGTTTTCCCTCATGATCTCAGTTACGGATTTTTGAACTTTTTTTACCTGTCGGTGAGGGAACTAATTACCTTTAGGTAAGTAATGCAGCACTGCCCATTTACATTTTTAAGATGAGAAAAACTTATGTATTTTCTTTAATAATTCTGCAGAAACCCAATGAATCTAAGCAACAGTATAAAACAACTCGGCTTGAGAGACTTAATAAATGCCCTAAAATGTACATGGGATGTGACCTTCGTGGGGTTTATCTGTTGTCTTCTTGGGTTTTTTCATGCTTGTAGACGTTTCAGTTCAGATTTGCAACTTTACTGTAGGATTGTCCCCCACTATTGCCGGCCATAATCGGCAACAAGGATTTTATTAAGACTGCAGCCAGATTTTCACCTGTTTGCTGCCCCCTTCTAACAGGTTTCTATAAATAATGAACATGATTACGATAGAATGATTTCCTTATTTGCGGGGGGTGGGGGGCAATGAAAAGAAACGACAAAAAGAAGCCTTGTTGAGTTTGAGGTTACCTTAAGACGAGGGTGTAGCTTGAGCTATGCGCGAATCCAATTCTGCACACACATCATCGTTTCAGTCATCGTAGGTGTTCCTCTCTTTTAAAGACTTCCCAATGGACCGTCTAAAGAGTGACCTGTAGGACCTTTACAAGGATTGGAAGCATGATATCAAAACTATATTAGCATATTTCATGGATTGAATCCATGCAAAATGGAAAGAGGGCCAAAGAGAATCTGTGACTCACTAAATTGACTCGCAGATTCTTAAAATTAATTTCTAAACATTTTAAGTTACTATCAGTCTCCCAAGATTCCTTCAGTCACCTTTGAAGATCACGTATTTCTCTTAGAAATGGAGCACATCGACACAAACTCATCTGCAGCCTCAGCTCGGAAAGTCATCCTCCACAAATAGCCTCATCGTGATGGATCATGCAAATATGTTTAGTGGCAAATTCATTGCTATATACAAAAATAAAATGGGGGAATGGGCCATAAAGGTAAAGTTAGGAACTTGTTTAGGACGCTTTCAGCTTACACTTAATTTTAAGTTCCTGGATGGTAAAATTCTTCTCACTCTTCATTAAAACCATTAAAAATATCATATCTTTTGGTATCGCTATCATTTTTCCTAATCGAGGTAGAACGTATCACTATAAAATAGAACATTGTAAACTACAATCTACATTTATGAAAGAAACCTGCTGTCCGTTATTAAAACTCCAAAGTAGGAAATCAAGATCATTGTCAATAACAATATTAATGGCAAAGAAACTAATTATACACAAAAGAATTTTGAGCTCCGTGAAATATATTTATCCTCTGTGACAGAAGTATCTGCAAGAGATTCATTGTTGATAACACGTTCAGTGGGATGGAGTGGGTCTGTCGATACTTGAACTTCTCCTCCTTTTACACAAAGGAGATCTTCAGCCGTACAATGGCACTTACGCTTATGGGAAAGTATCAACTCAAAAGATCAAATGGTTCTTGAAGTAAACACTTGTCATTCTGATACCATTATACCAAGGCTTGATTGACGTGGTTTTATCAGAAAGGAGACGCTTTTAAGGACTTTATGTAACAAGCACTCAGTAAATCTTGCCAGCCGGGAAGCCTTGGAAGTGATGTTCCCATATTGTGTAATTGCTCCCCCATCATCTTTAGTACTACGTGCCAGTGCATATAAGATCAAAGAGGTTCATGATCTTGGTAACTTTTCTTCTCGCATAGATGTAGATTTAAATGCCTATTACGGCTGAGAATGCGTATTTCTAATAGGAGTTTAAAATTCTGTTTATTTTCTCCGACGTCTGACGGCACCAGACCTCTTGATCGTCAATAGACTTAAACCTGCTCTAGTTGTGACACGAGGATAGTTTGAAAACTCCCCCAAGTTTAAATGTGAATACTGTAGTAGAAACCAGTGGCATATTCAGATATGTTTTAGGGGTGGGGGTGGGAAGAGGGATATAATAATTAAATACTCATTAACTTCTAAAATATTCTTTTAAATACAAATTAGTATCTGAAAAATGAGTTGGCTAGAGCATGAGGGAGAGGGCATGGACATGTGGCCTATAGATAAATCACCGGTAGAAAATGATACATCGACAAAAGTAGCCCCTAGCAAATGTACCTTGTGTACCCGATGGGGACCTTCATTCTCTGATGATTTCTCGTAACGTAACCAGAATAGCACAGGATCCGCTTATCTTTTATTGCTTTGCAAGTTATCTTTGACTTTATACCTCAATAAAGTCAAGAAAGTTCTTTAAATTGGAAAGTGCAATACTGATTTTTGTTAGGAAAACGTTTCTACGAAGCACTAGAGATCAAAACCTAGCAGAGCACTTACAAGGGGCAGTGATTACAGAGCAGAGCAAAAATTGTCATGTCTCTTCTTTGAGATGTGTGCCACAGAGAGTAGCTAAACTCATCTGAAAAAGAGTTGCAAATCCGATTTTGAACTCAGTCTAGGCAAGGAGAGTAGTCTGTTTCTAGTCCGATGTAGTGGCTGTCTTGTCGAAACGTCTAACTCGTAACTATGATATCCAGTCGTATGGACTAAACATTGAACAACAAATCCAGGTAAGCTTTATACTTCACGTTGTTCTCGTAGTCATTCGATCTTGAAGAGAAACATGCATAACATAACAATCAAAATTTTACTTTACTACAAACGATGAACGAAAATTCTAACAAATAGTATAAAGTCACTTACTTCGTCACGGACATCATGTTTCTCCTACTTTACTCGGCTAAACTAAAATTTCGAAAGGCTAATTCATATACTATAGGAAGTTTTAATCGCGTGACGAAACTGAGGCATTGCTTTATATGGATGCTCATGCATGATAACTGCATGATGAGCTTATGTTAAAGTAAACCAACCATCGTCCTCGCAGCCATAGCGATGCATAGCATATCACTATGCTTTTGACAATTGTGATGAAAGCCAGTTTGAGGAGCTGAATAAAGCATACGATATCGTAAAGAAGAGAATTATTCATTCAAATAAAAGCCAAATTGCTATCTGAACATTGTTGGTGAAACAGTGAAAGTTTGGTGTCGGCACGGCACTTGTTCCGTGTTGCCTTATAAGCTCAATGTATGATGACATAGAATTAGCATGTTTTTGGAAACCAAAACTCTTTGAAGAGCATCAACTGGATCTTCTTTATAGAAGTCAGCACATGAATTAGGGTGTGATAGCATTAAAGTGTTTAAGAAACGTAATGCCACTAGTGCCCGTGTTTCCTTGGTAGTGTATCATGCTTTGCTGAACAAAGCGTTTGATTCGAATCATTGCCTCTGATGATTGGTTTATTTCTAATTGATTGCACATTTACTAGACCACAATGTTATTCCTACTGAAAGGTTTGCTCGTATCACCGTTATGAGTGTACTGTGATAATTGCTTCTCTTGCTTCTCTCGCTTCTCTCGCTTCTCTTGCTTCTCTCGCTTCTCTTGCTTCTCTTCCTTCTCTTGCTTCTCTTGCTTCTCTTGCTTCTCTTGCTTCTCTTGCTTCTCTTGCTTCTCTTGCTTCTCTCGCTTCTCTTGCTTCTCTTGATTTTTTTTGCTTCTCTTGCTTTTCTTGCTTCTCTCGCTTTTCTTGCCCCTCTTGCTTCTCTTGCTTCTCTTTCGTTTGAATACTAGTTCAATGTTGTTGTGTTCTTGAAGGAGGATTTGTCTAATAGAAATTTAGAAAACTAAGTTGGGATTCCCATCGGTTATTGTGTAGACAAAACCTGCCACCAGCATATTGCAATTTTGTCTAAAAATCTGGTGTGAAAAACATGTACTCTTTGGAAAAGCCTGAAGAAAAAGGTGGAATTGTAGAATGAGTGCAGGGAGTAGTATTGGGTGAAACTCTTTTACCTACGCGTTTTCGTAGTGACCGTTTTAATATAACTATCAACTTCAGGAAAAGCATGTGCTAGGTTAAAAAGGGATGGCCTTGGCAGTGTCCACCTGATAATCTTGAACTTTCATCAAGGACTTTTATACGGGTGGGGAAACCCTTGCAGTTGGCCGTTGACACCTAATAATAATAGACCAAATCTAAATGCCACTTTATCAATCACATACGTCTGTAGGATAGATCCATCATCATTTGACTGCTAATCACATAGAAGATGTGCAAAATAAGATAAAACAAGACGTTGAAAATGTTCTCATTTGAATTCTAATACGAGCAGTCGACCAGTATGGCGATTACAAAGAGTGAATTATTTCAAGGTTTATGAAGAGTTGCATTTTCATAGTATTGGGTGGTGCTTCAAATTATTTTATTCATATATTATTGCAGCATGTTTCAAATAATCTCCTTGCATTCAAATTTCTACGTCAAGTTCCTTTGATGTCTCTGGAAAGAGGCGCCACAGAGAATGGTTTGTTCAAGATCCATAATTTTTGGTAGAAACAGCCGTCTCCAAATGGAATATGTACTATATTGTTTCTCTTAACTTTGACAGATGATTTCTAAGAGACAGAGAAGAAACTCTGGTAGAATGGATTAGCTGCCAGATGTACAAAACAGACAGTGCCAACCCCAGGTGTTCAGGGGTTGTTTGTATTTACTTCTTTTGGAATTCCTACCCTCCCCCCTTAATTCGTTGGACGTTTATTTCTACAAAAGGGAAGAAGAACTTTTACAATGAAACAACTTTTATAAATCCAGATAGTTTAACCTGTTTTCATCCAGATATAAAGATTAATACATCCAATGCCACATCAATCAAATCCGAATCGTTTTCAAATCAGAGCTGTAAATTTGGTGAAGATTCGCTAATTCTCCGAGACAGGAAAGTATAGGGCACATTAACCTCTTCGACAATTTCCTCCCTCGAGCATGACCTACTGAGCGTTCTGAATTTGTTCCTAGTGTAGAGAATGCAATTTCTTTGGGATTCTTTCCCTTCAAACCAGGAAGTTTTGCAGAGTTCTCGTCAGGGTCACCAATTTAGCGAGATGTTTGTCGATCGTCGTATTAACTGAATTACCAGCACGATAATCTAAAGAAATCTACTAAAGAAAGGTAGCCTGACCAACCTGTCTGCTTTTTAATATAGTATTTTCGATTTTCTTTTGGCTTGTTAAACATGCTACAAACTTTAGACTGATTTTCATGACAAAGAAGCCGATTCGCTGCGTTTACAAAACAAAAGGTGATGTAACCTAAACACTACAAGGTCTCTCGTCCAAACAATACTTTTAGTTTTAGCCAATAATCAAAGATGATTGACTGAGGTGGGATAAACTATTGTACTTGTCATTATTTTTGATTAGATGGTAAGTAGAACAGTTTTGCAATTGCAGGTGGTCTTTCCACTGTCAGGATTCTTGTCATACTGGGGAGAGGGAGAGTTAAGGCAGCTTTTGGATACAAATTGTGCTATCACACTTTGGCCAATTAGATTTCGCAAGAAATTAAAAGGACCAGATAATCCATAGGAAACTTTTAAGCAGACAATAAGTTCATTCAAAACTGATTTCAGGTTGATGTTATCAAACGTTTCTGAATGTATGTTTATAGACATGGTATGGTTAAGCATGTTCTGGTTCATCGTGTTGTGCAAGTACGTCTTTGCAAGTCTTATTGCACTAAAAGCACGTTCATTTGTAGCATTGCTTGCTGGCATTACGAGGCAGTATTGTGCTAACTTAATCTAAAAGTAAACTCTGACCTTTTGTAGATGCTGCACAACTTTTATCAGACTAATATCTGAAGAATTATCTTAAAACGAGCACGACAAACTCTGTAGCTGAATCTGTAATTTAGTGAAGTCGAACTCATTCTCAAATTGCCTTCTGAACAAGTTGATAGCAGTATCACAATTCTCACTGACTGCTCCGCCTAATAGTACTTTCTCCACTTTAAAGTAAACCTGGTCAGACTAATCGAAACGGTCTTTTATGGTAGAAAAAAAACGGTGACCATGATATCGAGAAAAGATACTTTGATTGTAAATATTGCCCCTAGCCCCCCTACAATTACGCCCCTGAACGGAAGGACTTAACCTCATTTTCAATAAACCATTTGAAGACACTAAGCTGCTGAAAATCCGGCCGCCAAATTTTTGTTATTTTCTCGTGTAATAGCCTATAACTATACAATGCACTATCATATCTTACGAGAAAATCGAATCAACGAAATTCTCAGGTTTTAAAATGTCATATTAAGCAAAACTAAATCGAAAAACAGGAACAGAGGAGGGTCACATGTTTACCCAAATTTCTAAATCTGTCTAAATCTATTTCCAAATTTCATTATAATGATCACGCCCCCCTCCCTCCTTTATTGAAAGTGGAAGCCCCATGTGGATTGACATTGTTCAAGTTTCACTTTTCATTTGCCTCGTTCATATGCCTGTTCTGAGAGGCTAATCGAATAGTTTCGTCGATCCAATCATATGCTCTTACTGGTACTTTCATAGAAAAACACTGCTCGCACAGTCTGTGTTCTTGTTGCACACGTAATACAGTTGTACGAATGCAGGGGGTGACCAAGTTGTGGATCAATCGATGTGCACGCCCCATACATCTTAATAGTGTAACAAAGTTCACATTCAACAGGATCACTTTAAAGAATGAGGAGAAAGCGGTACAGCCTAGGCGTTACACTACAAAAGTTAAGGTAAATTGGAAATTATACAGACCTGACTTATTTATTAATCCGTTGGTATGGACAGATTTTGGGTAAAATAGTGTAATATAATTCTCAGATGAGAGAATTCATTGTACTCATCAAGTGATTGGATTGGAGGTTTATCTTTTTCTTAGAACTTGATTAGAAGAATTGAGGTTGAGGTGGGGGTATACGTAGCCAGTTTTTGTCATTAAGGTGTAACAAAGATTACAAGAAGGAAAAGCATAAATATAAAGTCAGAATGTAACATGATGTTCCTCTACAAACGCGGAAAGAGATATGCAGGTATAGGTAGCATATTTAGAAGCACTCGGGATACTCATTAAAAGTTTATGGATTTGTAGTGGTGCTCATTAAGCAGGGAGGAGGTCATTGTTTTATGTGAATCTCACATTTTATTAGAACTGCAATCAATAGAAAGGGAAAAGGGGAGGTTTCTTGGGTACCCAGTGAGGTTGATGACATTTGTTAACTGTGTAAAAATCCCCAAGAGTACCCGTATCTAGCGTTAAATGTACATAGAACCACTATTTAAAGATTCCTGATAAACTTGAGAACTTCTCTTAAAATAATCTCCTAACCATTACACCATCACATGACTTTCCAATTGATTAAATGTTGGGATTGATAATGGATTAGCTAATCACTTATCAGCCTGTCTAGAAACAGAATATCAACATTGCATTGATATTCTTTTCAAAATTTGTGGGTTTGTCATTTTTACTCTGCTTTTGATTCTTGACTTAATCTGTGTATACAATGTTGAGACCTCACCCATTTTGTGCAAACTAGACTCCCACAATGGACTCTGCTCTGTAGCTTGTTTCCAACACCAGTTATTTGTAGATTTACATCATCCTAAGTTCGATCAATCTAGCATGGTGTTGATCTATCTTGTTTGTGTTGCTCTAAGAACTGTTTTTGTTTTTCCTGTTTGACAATATTGCTCTCAGTTGTTCTGCTGACATACCCAAATAGGTACAGACATTGTTTTTTTACCAACAGAGAGAATGTATGGAGTTGCTCCATCTCTCTACTGTAGTGACTTATAGATACTTAATCTGATGAATAGATTCCATTTAGAACTGTTTATTACCTTATACTGGTGAAGCAATGAAAGGCGAAGGAAAAGTCCACTATGAAACAAAAGGTGATGAAGGTGTAACATAATATACTTCTTCTTATTAAAGATTTTTTAAAATTGTGTCAACAGAAAATTGATACACTGTTCACATACCTGGGTGTCTTGCTGATAGAATTCTTTTGATAGCAAATCCAATCATTATCAACATTGATATTTGCTCTTGATTTTTGCTTTCTTATATGATTGGCTGATTAAACAAAGTATTGTATACTTGAAGCAGTCACTGGTACGAAATCTCCATAAGTATTCAGAGAGTGTTGATCATGTTTCCATAATTCATGTTCTCCCAAGGTTTTTTGTAGGAGTTCAGCTACAATATTGATTTTAACAAAGTAATTTCATCAAAGTGTGAATTACTTATTTATAAACCAAAAATAAGCATAAATGAAATGATCTAGAATAGACTATCTGTCATTTGACATCAGCATTAGATGAGAATGTCCAAATCAAGAAGGTTATGCAATAGGGGCTGATCTAGCCTAAAATCTGACAGTGCCTTGCAAGCGGGTGAATGAGCAAGAATGGCCCATGGTATTGCCTCCTGGACCATGCCTATTTTTAGGAAAACTTGAGAAAAAGTCAGTTTAATCAGCAGGTATATTCATCAACCTTGCTTTACTCTTGTATGACAGAAGTTAACTAGTTTGAGCATCCTAATAAATCATGATAATGCAATGCACACTCATCATGACCATGGCCTTTCTCTATTTACCAGGATAGTGCATGAGAAAACCAGCATTGCTCTTGCACCAAGGCCCTCACTTTTATATAAGTGGAAAATTAGCTAAAAATTTTATGAATAAATCATTGTAATTTCAGATTGCAAACAGACAAGTATGGAATAGCGAAGCTTGCTCCCCTCCCAGAAAAAAAGCCAACTACCAAGCAAAAAAGGCGAATTCCTGTCAACTTGTACCCCAAAGCAGATTTTGCTCCCCCCCAATGAGGAAGTTTGGTACCCCCACCAAAAATGAGGTTCTGGTTATGTGGCTACAGCATTATTATTATTGAAAGTGATTGATGAAATGCAAAACAAATGAAGCAGTGTGAATTAGCCTTTCTGACTCAGGAGTAGGGAGTATTCCTATCAATATGCCTATAGTGTAATGCTAAGATAATCAAGTTTTGTCCTTACAGTTTGTTGGCTTGGTCCAACATTGTTGGGGAATATGATTCCCTGATTCAAAAATCAGGTGCTCAATGCTGTCCATATCTACTGTACTGAATTTCTGTAATAAAGCACATTTGTTTGTTACTTTATGGAGAGCACTTACTATCTAGGGATTAATCTCAAGACTAAAGATCTGCAAAGATTGTTATTCAGTTTTGAAATCCCAACAAACTGAATATGAAATGTCATCATTGCCACTGTTGTTTATGATGTTTTCTCAATCTATTGCTTTGCAGCCATATTGTCAGAATCCAGGAGCCACTTAGTCAGTCTCAGTTTGCCATGGTTGATGAATGATGACTCAAAAAGAGTGTCATAGTGGTCCTTTTCTTCAACTACCACATTCTACACGGAGAGCTAAACTGAAGAAACATTCACTGCTTCTTCAACCACTTTAAGAATGTCCATGTAGACTGCTGTAGCTATCTTGAGTCAGAAACAATTGCTTCATGTCATGCCATTTGTGCTACAGATTAAAGAGACTGCTATTGGTTCAAATCTTTCATTCAAATCGTGACAATTATAAAAGTGGCTCATGCTAAAACTTAGTTAGTGATTATGATTGGTTCAGAGACAAATTTTGAATCTCTTTGGTTGCTGACAGTGTATCACAGGGAAAAAAGAAAAACATGTATTTTAAAGAGTTAACTACCATGCTTAGCAGCTGGACTAGGGTGGCTCCCGCTCTTATTTGAATTTCTGACATACGCTCACATTATAGGCTGCAGAGTATGATATAAGACATTCTGATTGGACATGAATAATAGTGCTTGTGTAAGTGGCAGGTTGCAGAAATATCAACAGGCTGTAAAATGCACAAATAATGTTGAGTGTTGCTCAGTGAAGACAGGTGTCTCTTAAGTCAATGGTATTGTGTACAAGTCAACTGCTCCAGGGTTATCCATACAAACGTTTTTTGCACCCACATTCGACACTAGCGAAAGAAAATCATCATTTCTTTATTGATAACCTTTATTAACAGGTTGACTGTGTTGCTTGGTGTCCCTTAGGGGCTGTATAATTACCACTGTAGTTTTAGCCCTTAGTGTACATAATTGTTGAGCCAGCATCCATCCCCTGTGGTACAGACTATAAGTTGACTATTGCATTTTACTGTTTTTACCCGTACTATCTTACAATATTTAGATTACCTTAATGTACAGTATCAGAACATTCAATTTGCCATCAAACTTGACACTGATAAGCAGTTACCCTTCCTTGATACAATTTGTTTCACATTGATAGGATTTTTTCACACTACTGTGTATCACAAATCATTGTGTACAGGTTGTTTTTAATGTGCAATAGCTTTCTTCCTGTTGAATATAAGAAAAGCCTAGATTATGTTTTACAGGTGCACCCTTTAACAATGAGCTTTATAAATTACATAACAGTTATCCAGTTGATTTTAGTGATTTCTCTTTTAGAGAATCCCTTTCTAATCCTTGGTGATATTTGCTTTGTTTTACTATTAACGTGGGTTCATTCATTCATATGTCATACACATATTAATAACATATAACATTAGATATGTTAGGCCTATATATGTTATATATGTTACATATGTTATTTATGTTATATATGTTAGATATGTTATATATTTTATATGTTTTATATGTTATATATGTTGTATATGTTGTATAATAACATATAACATTAATAACATAAACCAGAACTTTGCCACCAAACCGAGTTTGTTTGCAACATTGTATTGTTTTCGTAGCGTCCTCGTGTACGTCCGTCAATGTTTGCAATTGGTTCTTGTTTAACCAACTAGAACGCTATTTTTCTTCCTTTTTGTAATTTCGATCCCCTGCATTGTTTTGTACGATGTTTATGACGATTGGTTCTGACGAGGGTCATACGAAGAAGATCTTTTTCTACCACAACGAGATATGAGTTGCCTTTTCTCAATCTCTCAATCTTTGCTATCCTGTAAGTCAGATATTTACTTTCAATTTTGCTTCATATTTTACTTGTCTATTTTTTTCTCAGTCTAATGACTGATCTCCTACGTTCAGGCATGGTTTCAAGTGTCGCTTTTGTACAAAAACGTATTTAGGTGAGATGATACATCAATTAGTAGTCCTAGGTTGAAGGAATCCGATGGTGGCAGCACGTCACGAATAAGGAGCTACGTGAGCGGACGCAACAACCTCCATTCTCAGTTTTAACCGTTCAAAGAAGGGTGCGATGGTATGGACATATCTTACGCCTGCCTCCGTGTCATCCAACCCGCGCGGTCGTGGATTTTAGTCCGTTTGCAGCAGGATGGAGACGCCCACGAGGCGCACCTCGCACTCGATGGCTGTATGTCGTCGCC